>JZKD02S2050164.1:414066-429150 GCA_000966675.3 Picea glauca | reverse complement strand
CGCGAGTAGAACTCACGCTCCTCGTGATCCTACTCGACACTTCTACTCCCCTAAGCTTCAAACTTTTCCAGGCTTGCATGATGGCTTCCTTGCACCTCTGCAAGATCCTATGCCTCAAATTATCGCGACTTCTCCTTGGAGAATTCCGACGGTCCGTTCAAATTGCAAATTGAAACAAGCGCTTATTCCACGAAGCCCTATCCAACTGCACGCAATTTTCCAGCACTTGCTCGAACACTTCCAGCACAACCTCTCTGTGCAGTCCTTTGATGAATTCAAAGGCTTATCTCTCCTGAGATTCGTGACTTCAAATCCCTCAGGAAGAACTCCTTGCACACACCCTTTGCGACAAATCTTCAATCACGACTAAGTGATGAAGTCTTTGATCCTGTGCACTCCTGCAGCAGAAATCCTTCAACTCTTTGCTCAGAATCGCAACTTTGAGTATTTGTCTAGCCTGCACATGCCTTGCACGACTTCGGTGCCAAATCTTCACTTCTAAGAACTTAGAACAAAAGTTATCCCTACTTGAACCCTGCAGTCACACACTCCTTGCGGACAAATTCAACTGCACTCCTTGCAGGAATTCTCTGGTTCAAGATAGAGAAACAATTACAACTAACTCCTTGTTCTCCTAGACTTCACTTCAACCATGAAATCACATACACAACATACAAAAGAAAATGTATGACAAGAATCAAACATTCATGAGCATAATATCACCAATACACAGAGAATAACACAACCATGGAATTGAATCAAAGCTTTTCTATTAATTCAATATCTGTACATGGAAGTTCTTCATACACTTCTCTGCTCTGCTCTTCTGAATGTTCTCAATGAATAATGTTACAATGTACAAAGGAGGGTGTCTATATCCCGTTTCCCTCTCGAGCTCTAAAGCTATCAAATCTAGAATTTATTATTCTATCTACTTTACATTAAATCTATTAAATGCCTCATCTACCTAAGGACGAGAGCTTATCCGCTCAAGGTCCATTACAATATACAAAGTGCGCTTCATTAAATTCACACATTAATGTTTGGAGCAACAATATCAAGGTGTTTCAAAATTTGTGTTGGCGCTGTCCAACTATCTTCTGATCGATGTGTTGGCTCGCTTGATGTTGTTGGCAATGCTCCTGCATCATACTCATCGCCTTGAAAATTTCATGGGCTCATATCCATGAGCTTCTGCACAGTCTATCCATGGTTCTGTATCACTGCTTCACTTTCCCAGCTGGCATCCTCCACTGGGTGGTTCTTCCATTTGACCAGATACTCAAAATAATTCTTTCGCCTGGTCTTCTTACCCACTCGCTTATCTAGTATGTACTCCATGTGCGGTTTTTCTACAACTGGTAATTTCTTTTGCCACTGGATCACTGGTTCCTTAGTTCCAGTGTCTACTTCTCCAGCCCTGTATGGGTATAAATCTACAACATTTAAAATTGGAGATATCCTGATGCCATCCGACAACTCAATCTCATATTCATTCTCTCCAAATTTCTTCAGGACTTTGCATGGTCCGATTTTCTTCATCTTCAGCTTATTGTATGTTTCCCTCGGGAACCTTTCCTTCCTCAAGTGTGCCAGAACAAGATCCCCAACTTCAAACTGAAGTTGTCTCCGATGTTGATCTACTCTGTGCTTGTACTCCTGATTGGAATCAATCAGTCGCTTCTTTACCTTGTTGTGAAGTTCTTTCATCGCCTCAACGAATTCTTCTGCACTAGCGCTGCTAGTCGTAGTTTTCTCTAACTCCCTGAGTTCAAAAAATCCTCTCGGTTGTGTCCCATACACAATCTGAAATGGACTTTTTCCTGTACTCCTATTCACCGAATTACTGTACGCAAATTCTATCGGTGGCAACACATTGTCCCAGCTGCTGTGGTTCTCTATCACTAGGCTTCTTAACAAATCTCCCAGACTCCTGTTCACAACCTTTGTTTGTCCGTCTGTCTACGGATGATAAGCAGAACTAAACGCTAAGTTATTTCCTAGCTTCTTCCATAGTGTCCTCCAAAAATGCCCAATGAATTTAGTATCTCTGTCCAAAACTATGCTTTTCGGCTATCCATGGAGTCGAATGACCTCCTTGAAAAAAAAAATTGCGATGTGTGTCGCATCACTGGTCCTCTGGCATGGAATGAAATGTGTCATATTTGAAAACCTGTCCACTACCACAAATATGGAATCAACCCCTCTATGTGTCCTCGGAAAACCTAATACAAAATCCATGCTGATCTCCTCCCATGGCCTCTCTGGTATGGGCAATGGCTGATAAAACCCTGCATTCTGCTTTTTCCCCTTCAAATGTTGACAAATCTGACACCTGTCAAAAAACTTCTTGACATCTGCGCGCATGCCTGGCCAATAATATGATTCTCTTAACTTCGCGAACGTTTTGTCATGGCCAAAGTGTCTTGCCAAGCCTCCACTGTGCTTCTCTTTCAACAAGTTCTCCCTCATGGAGCAATTCGAAATACACAGTTGATTGCCTCTGAACAACAATCCTTCCTGGATCATATAATCTATCCAAGGACTCTGATCTCTGAGAACTGGATTCTCAGTTGCTTCATACACCTCTGCAAAATCTGCGTCTCCTACGTACATATCCCTGAGATTCTCAAAACCCAAGGTTTTGACTCGGAACTCCTGCAGCAGCAAACATTTCCTCCTCAAAGCATCAACCACTTTGTTAACAGTACCTGAAATGTGTTTAATTACAAATGTGAAATTTTGCATATACTCTACCCATTTTGCATGTTTCTGATTCAACTTCTACTATTGACTCACAAACTGCAATGCATGATTATCGCTGTACAATACAAATTCCTTTGGGATCAAGTAATGCCTCCACTTCTTCAGTGCCTGTATGATTGCATAAAATTATTTATCATACGTGGAGTATTTCAGTTTTGCTTCATCCAACTTCTCACTGAAATATGAAACTGATCTGTCTTCCTGACTCAAGACCGCTCCTATGGCATATCCGCTTGCATCACATTTCACTTGAAATGTCTTCTGGAAATCCAGCAACATCAACACTGGTCATTACGTTATCTTTCGCTTCAACAGAGTGAAGCTCTTCTCAGCCTCTGTTGTCCAATGAAATATCTTATGTCGCTTCTTCATTGTGTCCATCATTACTGCGCTAATTCCACTGAAATTCCTGATGAACTTTCGGTAGAAACTAGCCAAACCATGGAAACTCCTCACCTCGAAAACATTTCTCGATGATGGCCAATTCTTGATCACTTCCACCTTCTCTGGATCCATCTTCAACTCATTTGCCGAAATAACAAAACCCAAATAAATGAGCTCTGTCTTCATAAATGAGGACTTCTTCATATTAATCAACAACTTCTCCTACTGTAGCTTCCTCATCACAATGGCCAAATGCTTCAAATGTTCAGCCTTTGTCTTACTGAATATTAGTATGTCATCCAGATATACGACGAAAAATTTCTCGATGAACTCCCTCAGGACTTCATTCATCAGTCTCATAAATGTACTCGATGCATTTGTCAAGCCAAACGACATGACCAACCATTCGTACAAACCTTCGTTTGTCTTGAATGTCGTCTTCCATTCATCACCTTCTCTCATGCGAATATGATGGTATCCGCTCTTCAGATCAATCTTTGAAAAATAATTTGCCCCACTTAGGCAATCCATCAGATCATCCATTCTCGGCAGTGGAAATATGTACTTGATGATAATCTTATTTATCGCTTTGGAGTCAGTACACATTCTCCAGCCTCCATCCTTCTTTGGACTAATCACTGTTGGAAGAACACATGGACTCATGCTTTCTTTGACCAATCCTTTGTCCAACAAATCCTGGACCTGGTTCTTGACCTCCTCATTCTCCTGCGGTGTCAATCTATACGCAACTTTATTTGGAAAACTTGCTCCTGGTATGAGGTCTATGTGATGACTGACACTCCTCATTGGTGGCAATGAATGAGGTAATTCATCCACGATGATGTCAGCGAACTCTCCCAGCAGTTCCTGAATCTCATCTGGTAGATCATCCACTCTTGTGCTAGTCAGGACAATTCTCGGTTTCCTGACCACCAAGAATTGTGGATCTTCCTTCTTCTCCATCTCTCTAAGGAGCTCCTTCCCACTCATCAGAAGTATCGTGTTGCTTACTTCCAGTTTCACTTCTTTATCCTTTATCGGAAGCAACCTGTGTGTCTTCCCATCCTTCTCCAAAGTATATGTGTTCATCCTTCCGTCATGAACTACATCTCGGTCATATTTCCATGGTCTACCCAGTAACAAATGACATACATCCATGGGAATAACATCACAGAGTATTTTATCATTATATCCTCCTATCTTGATGTCAACTAAGCATTGTTTAGTGACACTCACCTGATCTCCTTTTGTAGCCATGATACTTTATATGGACTTGGGTGATCAGTTGTCTCCAGCTCCAAATTTTCTACCATCTCGGTCGAAACGAGATTATCTGTTCTTCCGTTGTCCACAATAACCTTGTATTTCCATCCCTTGGTCTTGCATGTGGTTCGGAACAGTCTAGTCCTCTGAGTTGTGTCCTCCACCTCCTTCTCAGGTGTTAAGAGAAATTTATGCACCATCAGTGATCTCCCACTTCCGGTGTCTTCGTTCTCAACATCACGCCTCTACGCTTCAGTGATGTGAGCTTCACCAATGTCCTTCTTCTTCTCTGGACACTCGAATGACATGTGCCCATTCTACCCACATGTAAAACATGTGATTACTCCTCCTCTTCCTCTACCTCGACCTCTAGTACGAGGAAGAGTGTTTGCATCAACATAATCTCCCCGCTGATCATTTTGTTGTCCTCTCTGTTCAACATGTGGCTGTCCTCGCTGTGAGGTTCCACCTTTCTCAACCTTATCCTGAGGTTTCTTCCATTCCTCCTTGAGCTTCTAATATCTATATTGGGCAACCGCCTTGCCTCTGGGCTGACTTCGCCCTCGCCCTTGCTGACCTTTATTACGGCTCAACTTCTCTTCGGATTTCAGAGCCATCTGATAAGCATCCTCAACTGTTCGGATGGTTACCATGCTCAGTTCATCCTGAATGTCGTGTCTCAGACCATTCAGATTTCTCACAACCTTCTCATCATCGCTCTCCCGATGACCTGCTCTGATGTTGAGCTTGTAGAATTCCTCGGTGTACTCCTTCACCGTCATCAGTTTCCGTCTCAGGTTCTGCATCCTCCTAAAAAGAGTAATTTGATAATCCCTTGGGATGAACTTCACCTTCATCTTCGCGATCATTCGATCCAATCTTTTGATCTTTTGCTTGCCTTTGCAGCATCTGTCATCTTGTAGCTCGTCCCACCACAATGATGCATGTCCTTTCAAGCGCGTAACAACATGCTTGACCATTTTGTCCTCTTCGATATCTTCATAATCGAAGCAGGTATCAAGAGCTCTAATCCAGTCCGATAGCTCTTCTGCATCCAGACTTCCTTCATAGACTGGAATGTCCATTTTTGTTTTCTCACCCATCCGTGCGATAGCTTTTATCAACCACTCGGTTGATGCATCCTCTGTTGTGACCTCTTCTTCATGTCCAGCTTATTCTTCAACTTCGGAATCACTAAGATCCCCTGTACCAACTCTGCTTCTTTGAGTTGTCTCCATCTCCTCGAGCCTTGCTCGGAGATCTCGCATATGTCGCTCCATCTCTGGATTCCCTGCTAGCCTACCCCTTCTGCTCACCTCCCTATCTTCTAGGTCAGGTGACTGTCTTTCCCTTCTCGGTGGCATGGTGTATTTACTCCTTCTCCTTCTTTGCTACAGAAAGAAAAGATATTCCCGCTCTGATACCACACTGATAGCCAACCGCACTCCTCGGAGCACGATCGCTCTCACTAGGACCTTCTCTTATCTCGGCCCGAAGAGTGTCAATACCCTTCTATCTCCCAATCGGAAGATCTGCACCCACAGTTCGTTTCGCACAATCCCCCTTTCCTGCTCTCGGAGGATCGAAACTTCGTACTCGTGAGTTCAACCGTTATGCATTACATCCCTGGATCCCTGAGACCCAAGATGTGTCAGTCAATGTTGACATTCTTCCTTCGCTATCGAGACTTCGGTCTATCGCCACTTCGCGACTCGCGACCCCCGACACTTAACGTTTCAACCTCCGATACGCGATGCGCCGAAATTCCGAACTCGCGACCTCGCTCCCTCGCGACTTCGCCACTCGCGAGGTTAATCAACCTTCCCGTCGGCTCCCGATGCTTGAGATGATGAAACGTCGATATTCCGCGTCACCTGCCACGTCACCCTGTTGTGGCCCACACTATCCACGCAATCGTCGAGACTTCACGTCTCGCTATATCGGGACTTTCGCTACCAAATCTTCCTTCCTTTTCTCACGATGGCCCGATATGCCGATCCGCGAGTAGAACTCACGCTCCTCGTGATCCTGCTCGACACTTCTGCTCCCCTGAGCTTAGAAGTTTTCCACGCTTGCACGATGGCTTCCTTGCACCTCTGCAAGATCCTATGCCTCAAATTCTCGCGACTTCTCCTTGGAGAATTCCGACGGTCCATTCAAATTGCAAATTGAAACAAGTGCTTATTCCACGAAGCCCTATCCAACTGCACGCAAGTTTCCAGCACTTGCTTGAACACTTCCAGCACAACCTCTCTGTGCAGTCCTTAAATGAATTCAAAGTCTTATCTCTCCCGAGCTTCGCGACTTCAAATCCATCAGGAAGAACTCCTTGCAGACACCCTTTGTGGAAAATCTTCAATCATGACTAAGTGATGAAGTCTTTGATCCTGTGCACTCCTGCAGTAGAAATCCTTCAAATCTTTTCTCAGAATCTCAACTCTGAGTCTTCTTCTAGCCTGTGCATGCCTTGCATGGCTTCGGTGCCAAATCTGCACTTCTGAGAACTTAGAACAAAAGTTATCCCTACTTGAACCCTGCAGTCACGCACTCCTTGCGGACAAATTCAACTGCACTCCTTGTTCTCCCAGACTTCACTTCAACCATGAAATCACATACATAGCATACAAAAGAAAATGTATGACAAGAAGCAAACATTCATGAGCATAATATTACCAATACACAGAGAATAACACAACCATGGAATTGAATCAAAGCTTTTCTACTAATTCAATATTTGTACATGGAAGTTCTTCATATACTTCTCTGCTCTGTTCTCCTAAATGTTCTTAATGAATAATGTTAAAATGTACAAAGGAGGGTGTCTATATCCCGTTTCCCTCTCGAGCTCTAAAGCTATCAAATCTAGAATTTATTATTCTATCTACTTTACATTAAATCCATTAAATGCCTCATCTACCTAAGGACGCGAGCTTATCCGCTCAAGTTCCATTACAATATACAAAGTGCGCTTCATTAAATTCACACATTAATGTTTGGTGAAACAATATCAAGGTGTTTCAAAATTTGTGCTGGCATTGTCCAGCTGCCTTCCGATCGATGTGCTGGCTTGCTTGATGTTGTTGGCGATGCTCCTGCATCAATATCGTTGCCTGGGAAATCGTGGGAGGATCTCGGAGGAGGTATTATTCATCCTTTAAAAATCTCTTCACCGATGCCATAATAAAGTCGTCATTATAGGCACGATTTCACAAGGGATCTATACAGCCAATACAAAAATGCCACTTGTATAGGTGAGGCACGGACAACCAATTGATGCGATTTTAACAACATGCAGAGATGCGATTTTAAACAACTGCAGAGGTGAATTTATTAAATTTTAAAAGTGTTTGCAGGAGCGACAATATAAGATGCGATCAACAAAGAAACAACCAAGTCTGAACACAACAATTCTTTTGAATTAATAACGTGAGGGATCTACGATTTATTCTTTTTAAAGGTTGAAACTATTGGTATAAAAAGAAAGGGATGGAACATAAACTCTGAGTTCTAAATCTATTTATCGTACTCTTTGATTAACAGTGTAAGGGAAGTCATGGCCTTCAATGCCAGACTCAACTATTAGAATGGTGGACTTACCACTGACCTCAGATATGCTATAATTTGTGATTGGAACGTTTATTTAGTTAGTCACTGTTGATTCACACTTGCAGCAGTACATTCATTCTCAAAACAATATTGTCTATATAGTCCATTGTTTTCCCTACCCCAACCTCTCACACTTGATCCTTTTTCAGCAAAAAGAAATACAATTACCGGATGTAAGAAGCTGATACGCAACCATCTTTGAGGAGTGGTCAGTGCATCTAGAAGGTGGCTAGACGTACAAACCATATGATGAGTGAAACTAATCAATCTTCTATCGGATGCTAGATTATTCAATCTTCCAAGATAATACATAGCCTGAACTGTGGGTAAAATATCGTTACACTAAGGGGACACGCTTCTATCCAGTGCGAAGGCTAAACCTCAGTTTTGATTACATTTAAGGATGAAACAGATCGATGAATGACAAGTGTTCAAGCAATCAAGAGGCAAATGGAGTCATATATGCCCGAATTGTTATGGCGGTAATTGAATACTACGATAGTGTTCACTCAACCCATTTATTCAGATATATAAATTCAGACTTATAAATTTAAACCTAAAATTTCAGAAAACGATTCAGACTTATAAATTTAAACCTAAAATTTCAGAAAATGATTCAGACATAAAAATTCAGTCTTAAAATTCAGACATATAATTTCAGTCATAAAAATGGAGCTAGTTAGAGGGATGGGTTTCCTATACAACAAAACCAAATACAATCACAAAATAATACACCTACAGATCTAAAACATACATCCTACACATTGTATCATTCAACCAAAAGGCATATCGTTGCATGTTCTCCTGCTCCGAGTGTCGTCTGCGCGCTCCATGCAAATCCTTCTTACTAACCATCGCGACTACACTGGTACCTCCCAGCCAACGCTAGGGGTACTTTGCTTCCTCCTTAGCCCCCCAAGCTGCAAAGGGGTCACACACGCTCTCGAGAGGTTACGTCTAGCTCCAAGCTCGCCTCGTAAGGCCGAGCTACCACTCCTCTCCAAGATGGGTATCCCAACTCCCCACAAGTAAATCAGTCAAGTCACTATTCCTGCAACGTAATGTTACACTAACAGCCCATCCCCTTCTTCCTTCTCCTCCCTCTCTTTTATAGATTTTTCGAACTTCCTTTCTTTCCTTAAATCTCATTTAATTAAAGTTTTAAAAAAATTTCTAAAAATTCTCCTTCATACAAGTGTCACCCACCCCCCACATTCCTCCAATAATTGTTTTCTTTAATTTATTAATTGTCTTATTTTCCTCACCCACCTAGAGTTATTCCTAAAATTACTCCTAGATGTCCCTAGATTCCCTTACAGGTTTTAAAGGCTTTCCCTTTTAAGAAGTTGCTAATTTAGTTCAATTTAGAAGGTTCTTAAATGCAGATTCTTTACTAAGTTGACCTCCCACTTTTTACCATGAGTTCCCCTCTTTCCCTCTTTAGGTTACCTCCTTTCCCTAGTTTCCTAATTTTTATAATTTCTCTCTTTCCCCTTTTTATTAGAGCTAAAAAAAAAAACCGGCAGTTGCAATTTAACCTCTTTTTCCTTTTATTATTAATTTAGTATCTTTTTAAATTATCAAAAGTTAAATAATTAATTTCTTCTTTACATTTTATATCCAAAAATTTTATTTAATTTCTTACTCTCTTCATTTTACCCCAAAAAAATTATGAAGACCAAAATTATTACTTAAGTGGTTTTTATTTTAAATTTTATTATTTTATTTTTATATAGATATTTTCTTAAGGGTAGACACAATTTTACCACTAGCGAAGTTTTAGACTTAGAACTTCGATTCTGAATTGGGCGACATTTAATTAGGGAAGTTGTTTTGAAATTTCTTAAGGTGTTAATTGTCTTAGGTCCATCTAGGTTCATCCCTTTATCATCATCAATACGACGTGCCCTTCAGGATGCACTAGGTGGTCCAAGGGTGCCACTCACCTCACCTGTTCCTTTGCACGATGTGCCCTTCAGGACGCACTATGTGCTCCAAGGGTGCCACTCGCCTCTTTTGTTTATTTTGTGCGACGTGCCCTTCAGAACGTACCACGTGCTCCAAGGTGCCACTCTCCTCTTGACTGATTGGTAGACATCAATAACCCCTAGAGTTAACACTCCACCAGGTGAACTTGTCGGAGACTAAGGGCTTCTAAGGAATAGGGCCCCCACCTTATTTCACACCCCTTATAATCATCGTGAGCGACTGTCGCAGTCTACCCTCATGACATCGTGGTTCCTCTCGAACTAGGTAATCGTTAACCTATAGTTCAAGCCACGGCGAGAGTGCTAGTAGGCTGTGGCAGGGTTGTTGTCCACACCTCTCCCTCAACCTCTCTCGTAGTCATGTTTGGTCCCTTTACTCTATATGTGAGTCTGGTCGGCAAGCTATCATTAGCCTGCATCATCAACAAATCATGTCAGAACATATTCACATCATATCATCTAATCAGATGCACTAATATCACCATAAAACAATCAAACCCCAATTGAACACTCCCTGACTTGATCCAGAGTCCAAGGGGTTCCATCGATGCCTCTGCATATTCAAGGTCCAAAACCCTACACACTAAGTAAAACCGAGTCAATAGCACCTATCTATGTCAATGCAGTAAAACAACATGTCATCTACCCATAACGCATCATAATCAAATTCAAATGTTTTAATAGCATAATAATCTGGATCACTTGCGAGCAAGTGTCCTCAAAGAATAAGTTCTCACAATGAGCCAGAGTGGGATGTTACAAATACAACTACAATAAATACAATAGTTGGCCATGTCGAGAGTCATTGTATAGAATCATGAATGGAGTGGATTGACCTCCTCAAGGAAAACTATCCATAGTCAATGTATTGAGTCTCTGAATCAAATGGATCGACCTTCTAAAAATACAATAACGGAAAATAAAATTGTGTTCCTTGATTAATCACAAGGCAAACCATTCCTCATCTTGAACATTCATCAAATCTTAGGCTATCATGGAGTTTGATTAGAATTAGTAAAATAAATAAAAATTGTTTACAATGATTTATGTTTAACTTAGTTTAAATGTTTTGAGAGCAATTATAAATGCTAAATAATTCAGAAACATAAGTAAAAAACTGAACAACCATCATTGTATCATCCATGCATTCTAAAATCTCAGGCATTAGTAATTTCCATTATCCTACAGGTTTTACTCCCTATGGAAAGGCGTTGATCCAGAATTTTAGAAATGGTTACATTGGCTAATATGGTCATTTGAGTTCTTTGATCACCTTGGACGACTTCTCTATGTGAACAAAACCATTCTAAACACATTTCAAACAATTTAACACCTTTCCAATAGTTTTTATTGACAAAAGTGTTTCAAATAAACAGTGTCAATTGCTCATCAATTATTCAAGGTTTGAGTTGGCAATGTTCTCTACTGCCAGTCATTGTTCTAGTTCCAGAGAATACATTGATTTCCATATGTTTCTATTGTTAAAGGTCGCTCCTCCAGGTGTCTTCCATCTTCTACAGAGAGTTTGTAAATGTTTTCTCCAACATCTTAGCACGATTTGGATAACCCCATATATGGAATAAAACAACTCTCGATATTCTAATATGTATTTTTTTTAGAAAATGTGTTTTTATTACAAACTAGTGAAGTATTATTCTTACCACATAGATTCACGACCATATGTTTCACCCACGGTAGGTGCATGTTCGATTTCTTTGAATCTAGTCATGCCTTTGTGTAATTCTTCTTATATGAGTATTCCTTATCTTGTAGTGTTAATTCAACAATCCTTATGGGATAACAAGAAAGAACAACAAGTTCCCATTGGTTTTCAAGGGGATGCTAGCAAAATTGGCATTGTTGCTTGTAGTGGGAGATATTTTGTGAGTTTGAGTCCCAGGTATGTTTATCCATTAGGCCAAGAAAAGGAGACGAGAAGGGCTTGTCACATTTCTTTATTACAATCTCAAGCATGCTAAAACAAGATTAACGGAAATCCAGGAGAAACATTTGATGTAGCAATAGAGATTGAAACAACATTACAAGAGTCTACTTCACAATAAAAAAGAAAAGGGATATGAAGCTAAGGATGACCATGGATTTTGGATATGGCTCAGGTAATTTCACTCATAAATTGAAAATTCTAGGCATGCCTATGGTTTTTTGGCTTATCAATTGACAATTCTTTGTATGTGGATRAAGMATTACACTTGCATGTTCAACTATASAAAGAAAAGTACAAAGCATGAAATTCCRAAGCCCAATATCAATTTKCTCAGTCAACACAAMAATTTACCAATTTCAACAAAGASAGGGTTTTCAAGTAACCAAGAACCCCTAAAAYAGTAGACARATTCYAGTAAATAGACCGRTGGTCGTTGCAACCGAMAGTTCTACGACTACGCCTAATTTGATATGCGATYATGTTCCATGAGATGAATGGTGGAAGATGCCCCAAGGATTGCCAATGTAGATCATGTGAGGGRTGTTGAGATTGAATGCCATGTTTAAGTGTGTTTGGTAAGGGCTTATACAAGGTTGGTATATCTGCATATAAAAGACCCACCATTTTAGATTTCATTTTGATTTTTTTGATTCATTGAGGTTATTTGTTAYTKTTATTTGTTTAGAGTTTTGACTTCATTGTAAAGAAGAATGGATCATATGAAGTGATAATGACGAAGGTCCATCATTTATAGGATGTTGAATCTGGGATTTTATATGATTAATAATGTTTGTGGGCATCTATGATTCATGTATGTTTTTCAGTTACCCTTTCAAAGATAATGTTCATAGCAATAATAATGTGCAGTGGGTACAGGGCAAGGCTGGTGAGGATAGAATTCATGTAGCTCTGTAAAAGCAACACGATTGGTCCTTTGTGGGGATATATAAGGCTTCAATGGTCTTGATGCCCCTGAGTTTCTAATGGGTAAAATATATAAGGATACCTATGATGAGCGTCAATGGATCCTTCAGGATCAGGTTATCAGAAACCTGATCGCCCACATGCCCAATCCCAACAACATAATCCTAATGTCTTTGAAGAAAGATTAGATGATTTTTTCCCAAATGTCAACCTCAACAACACAATCGCAACCCCAAAAACACAATGTCGGGCATCTAGATTCAACATATGACTTCATTAAAAATATGCCTTAAAAACCTACAACTCAAAACCAAATTTGATGCCTGATCTCGCCGTGAAGATATCTGCTTTCTCCTGCTTCTGGCAGAGTAAAATATGTGTGCATGTAATTATGTTTGCATTCTCATTCACCTGTTTAGAGTGTATGCTTGTTTATTTAAAATGAGGGACACATGAAATTATCCTTTCAGAGGAAGAAGCAAGTTAGTTGTGAGAATTTGGTGTCATTCGGTAAGAGGGGTTTTCCTTGAGAGATCGGGCAACATATGTGCCGAACCAAGAGCTATTGATTGCTTTGTTGTGTTTGTGGGAAAATGGTGCCGGCAACCCTATTCTTTGTATGCACATCCTCTAGCCTCTCAAGAACCCACTTCGTCTCATTTGTTCCCTTTTCCTGACATTCATGGAACCAGATCTATCTGTCATCTTCTTTCCATATCCTAAAATCGTGTGTTCGAATTACGCCGCTACACCGTAACCCCAACCACGATTTAAATATCTCCATCAAGACAATTCTATGGATAAATACATGCAGCAGTGGAAACACAAATTGGACTTTAGGCAGAGAAAGCCCCTAGATGATGTCATAGAACAAAGATGAAGAGGGAAAAGGAAAAAATGGAAAACAATGATAGTAGTGGAAAAATCTCAAACTCCTCATCCTCCTCTCTGCACAAACAACTGCAACCCCATTGACGAGGAGGGGGATTCAGAGGCCGACCACCCAGGCCGAGATTATCATACGCTCACAAAATCTCTCTGATGCAAAGATGTCCACTGCCCCGACATTGTGAACCCTTCTTAGCTGGCAGCCTGGCTTGGATTAGACTAATAAATATCCATATATCCTTCTCCCCTTCCAAACAAACACACTACGTTCTATAAAAATTGCAAGGGTCATGTTTTCCCATTTGAATCTTAGGAAGATGATAATAAGTACAACGATGTAGTTTTTTATTAAAGTCATGTTTGGTTCCCCATGTTGCAGGTTTCCATTGGAACGATTCGACTATACAAACGTCATTGAAAAGGATAAGGGAAAACGTAGGTTTCCAGTAGAGTGAACCGACTTTAGAGACATCATGGATAAGGATAAGGGAAATGCAGAGTAAATCCCAATGACAAACATATATATAAGAAATTTTTAGAAGCAATTGAGAGAGTGTATTGCATGAATTTTTGTTGATTCAGTTGTGTAGTCGAAGCAGGGATTAGATCCCCTAACTCATCTAGAAATCCGATGTGTCAGGGGACTTTATCCTGGAAGGTATGCCATTTAGGGTTTGGTTGCATATTTCGTTTATATTATGTAATTAATCGTGATGTAAAAAAGTTGATATGTCGTCACCTCTTTGATTTTTCAAATTTATTTCGAAAATATTAGGAACGCAATCGATACTAAAGTTTGTATTGTAAAATATTTGAATTTTTTATTTTAGCAAGAGGATTTATATTATAAAGATATTGTGAAATAATTTTGTGTACTAAAAAATAGAAGGATATTGTACCAAAGAAAAAAAAAAAGTTGTACATTTCTCTTAAAAATTTCAAAAATGATTGACTATAACCTCTCTTTGTTAAAGTTTTTTTTAATTACATAAGAGATTGAATCTCTTTATGTAAATAGTGGGCCTAATGGTTAAGAATATGTATTTCTTCCTAAGAGGGGATAAATTCGAATCAAGAGAGAGGTAGGGTATCTATACCTTAGTAGACTTTACGAGTGAAATAGCTCGACTAAAAAGGTCTATACACCAATTTTATGTTTGGCTTGACCTTAACCTTAAAATTAAATTATTATTATTATTATATTAGATCAAAACTCTTCATATTAATTTCTTAAGTATATGAATAAATTTTCCAAGAATTAGTTACAAATAATTCTTTACAAATAAAAACACCAAAACTATACATAATTAAACTGAAGTT
>JZKD02S2050164.1:377317-399315 GCA_000966675.3 Picea glauca | reverse complement strand
CGCATGTGTTTTTAAACACATGACATATAAGCTTGATGACTTTTTGAATTTTCATTAAAGATGAAGTGCCATATCCTTCAAGGAAACATTTATGAAGGAGCGCCTAATGTATTGTATCAGACCTCGAGCCTTACACTCTTGTATGAAGTAGATAAGAGGCATTTACTTTAGTTAATGCAGGTAGATAGGATTTTAATTCCATAATAGACAGTTTAGAGTTTGAGAGGGAAAACGGATATAGACACCCTTCTTTGTACATTGCAACATAATTCAGAAATTGAGAAGCATTCAGGAGAGGAGAGAAAACAAAGAACTTTGTGGAGAACACCTATGTACAGATTTGAATTAATAGAAGAGAGTATTTGGTTCAACTCATGTCTGGTGTTGTTTCTCTGTGTATGTTGTTTATGTGCTCTTGAATGTATGTTTTCTGGTTATGCATTTGCTTTGTATATGCTGTGCATGTGATTTCAGGGTTTGAAACTGGAGTCTAAGAAGGAAGAGAATGAGTTTCAATTGTTTCTCTATCTGAGCCAAGAGATTCCTGCAAAGAGTGCAGTGGAATTCATCCGTAGAGGAGTGCGTTGATGAGGGCTCAATAGTTTAACTTTTGTTCTTGTTCGCCCAGAGTTGATTTGGGTTGTTGAAGTCCTGCAAGGAGCGTGCAGGCTGGATAAGAAGAAGCCTCAGTTGTTATCCTGAGCAGCGGAGCCAAGGACTGCTGCTGTAGGAAGGGAGCAGAGTCTGAAGGATTCAACACTTGAGAAGTTGTTGAATGCCAAGCGCGAGGAGTGCGCATGAATCCATCTAGAGGAGTCAGAGTGGGAGAAATCTTAGAAGGTTTAGCGCCTTTGTAATATCATGAAAGAGAGCCCAGGGAGTTGGGTTGAGGAAGGTTTCAAGCAGGAGCTGCAAGCTCATGCTTGGAGAACAAGTCTAGGCGACAACACTTAGTCATTTTCAAGAAGTCCTCAAAGAGGAAGGAGTCGACGGTCAAGATTCACAGGGGAGATCAGCGAAGTCCCGATAGCCACCAAATATTAGGAAAGTTGCGCCGAGGTTAAGTCCCCAAGAGCAGAGGAAGGACTGAGGAGTCGTCGGGATATCAAGGTTACCGGGGTTTTCGGAGATAAGAGGTTCGAGCATATTGAAATTGCGATTCGTGATTTCCCGAGAGGATCAGAACCATTGATCATAGCAGGGACACATGGCACGAGATCCTGGAGAGTCGGGGTTCGGCATTTCGAGATTCTCGGGAACGAGAAACACACGACTGGAGGAGTCACAAAATCCTGAATCACGATAGTCCCATAACCATAGCGTCAAAGTGGAGGACAGGTGTCATTTCATTTCGGGAATCGGCATTTGGAAGGGTCTGTGAAATTGTGCAACAGGAATCGCAAATTCCCGAGACGCGATTTCCCAAATTACCGGAAGTGTGGGGTCCAGGCGACAACCCAGAGGATAGGTAGCATCAGAGTTCGGGAGTCGGAGATTTATAAGACCCGAATTCCGTGAGTTCCTATTTTGCGATAACGTGAAACACGATTTCCTGACAAGGCAAGGGAAGATCATCATGAGATCATCCCGTGGGTGCAGAAAATCCCGATAAGGGGTTTGAAGAGGCAGTTTAGCTCTTCGGGCCAGTGAAGAATAAGGTTCTGGTGGAAGCGGGACGCATTGGTGGTGCGTGCTGCGTCAAAGTGGTATCAGAGAGGGACGTTCTTTGCTTTCTGTATCAGAGAAGAGAATACATCATGCCGCTGAGAAGAGAAAGGAAATCACCTGATCCCGAAGACAGGGAGGTGAGGAGAAGAGGTAGGCCAGTAGGAAATCCAGAAATGGAGTGGAAGATGAGAGATCTCCGAGCAAGGCTTGAGGATATGGAGATAGCACAGAGACGCAGAATTGGTGTTGGGAATCTTAGCGATTCCGAGGTTGAAGAAGAAGCTAGACATGAAGAAGAAGTCACAACAGAGGATGCATCAACCGAGCAGTTGATCAAAGCCATTGCTAGGATGGGGGAAAAGGCGAAAATGGACATTCCAGTCTACGAAGGGAGTCTGGATGCAGAAGAGTTGCTGGATTGGATCCGATCTCTTGACACATACTTCGATTATGAAGATGCGGAAGAAGATAAGAAAGTTAAGCACGTTGTTACGCGCTTGAAAGGACATGCAGCATTATGGTGGGACGAGCTTCAAGAAGATACACGTTCCAAAGGAAAGCAAAAGATCAAAAGATGGGATCGAATGATTGCGAATATGAAAGAAAAATTCATCCCGAGAGATTATCAGATCACATTGTTTAGGAGAATGCAGAACCTAAGACAAAAGTTGATGACGGTAAAAGAGTATAACAAGGAGTTTTACAAGCTAAATATCAGATTAGGTCATCGGGAGAGCGATGATGAAAATTTTTTCAGATATATGAATGGCCTGAGGTATGACATTTAGGATGGATTAAGTATGGAAACCATCCGAACAGTTGAGGATGCGTATCAGATGGTGCTAAAGGAAGAATAAAAGCTAAGCCGAAAGCAAGGATAGCGAGGGTGAGGAAGAATTCAGCAAAGAGAAAAATTAGTTGCCCATGATTGGTTCCAAAAATCTAAAGATGACTGGAGGAAGCCTCAGACCCGAATGGAAAGAGGTGGAAGTTCTCAGCGAGGTCAGCACACTTAATAGCGAAAGCAACAGGTAGAACCGGATGGAGGATACATTGATGTTAATACTTTTCCTCATACCCGAGGTAGAGGAAGAGGCCAAGGTGGAGTAATCACATGCTATACATGTGGAAAGAACGGGCATAAGGCAGTTGATTGTCTGGATAGGAAAACAGATAAAGGAGAAGTTCATATCGCCGAAGCACAGAGGCGAGATGCTGAAGCAGAAGATGTAGAAGACGAAAGGTCTTTCATGATGAGAAAATTTCTTGTAACACCTGAGAAGGAGGTGGAGGACATAGCTCAGAGAAGAAAACTGTTCAGAACTGCATGCAAAACCAAAGACAGGAAATGTAAGGTCATTGTGGATAGAGGAAGCACCGATAATCTCGTTTCAACCGAGATGGTGGAGAAATTAGAGCTGGAGATGAATGATCACCCGAGTCCATACAAAGTTTCATGTCTATAGAGGGGACATCAGGTGAGTGTCACTAAACAGTGCTTAGTGGACATCAAGATAGGAGGATATAATGATAAAATTCTTTTTGATGTTATCCCTATGGATGTATGCCATTTACCGCTGGGAAGACCATGGAAGTATGACAGAAATGTGATTCATGATGGGAAGATGAATACATACACTTTAGAGAAGAATGGGAGAACCCATATGCTACTTCCGATAAAGGATAAGGAGGTAAAACCAGAAGTAAACAAAAGGATACTTATCATGAGTGGGAAGGAACTTCTGGCAGAAGTAAAGAAGAAGGAAGATCCACAATTCTTTGTGGTCAGAAAACCTAAGATCATTTTGACCAGCACAAGAGTGGATGATTTGCCAGAAGAAATTCAGGAACTGTTGGAAGAGTTCGCTGACATTGTGGTAGACAAATTACCCCATTCGTTGCCACCAATGAGGAGCATAAGTCATCACATAGACCTTGTACCAGGAGAAAGTTTACCAAACAAGGCTGTGTATAGGTTGACGCCTCAGGAGAATGAGGAGGTCAAAAGGTAGGTACAGGAACTGCTGGATAAAGGACTGGTTAGGGAAAGTTTGAGTTTGTGTGTTGTTCCAACGGTACTCAGCCCAAAGAAAGATGGAGGTTGGAGAATGTGTACAGATTCCAGAGCCATTAACAAGATCACCATCAGGTATAGGTTCCAATTACCGAGAATGGATGACTTGATGGACTGTTTAAGTGGAGCCAATTTCTTTTCAAAAGTTGATCTAAAGAGCGGATACCATCAGATTCACATGAGGGAAGGTGATGAATGGAAGACAACATTCAAGAAAAATGAAGGTTTGTACAAATGGCTAGTCATGCCATTTGGCTTGACAAATGCACCAAGTACATTCATGAAGCTGATGAATGAAGTGCTGAAGGAATTCATTGGTAAGTTTGTCATTGTTTATTTAGATGACATATTGATTTTCAGCAAAACAAAGGAAGAGCATCTGAAGAATTTAGCTGCCATAATGAGAAATCTACAGCAAGAGAAGTTGTTGATCAACGTGAGAAAATCTTCATTTATGAAGAAATAACTCATTTACTTGGGGTTTTTCATATCGGAAAATGAATTGAAGATGGATCCAAGTAAAGTGGAGGTAATAAAGAATTGGCCATCACCAAGAAACGTTTTTGAGGTGAGAAGTTTTCATGGACTAGCGAGTTTCTACAGGAAATTCATCAGAAATTTTAGTGGAATCAGCGCAACAATGATGGACACAGTGAAGAAGTGGCATAAGACTTTTTACTGGACAATAGAGGCTGAAAGGAGCTTCAATCCATTGAAGCGGAAGATCACTGAGAAACCGGTGTTAGTGTTGCCTGATTTCATGAAGACATTTCAGGTGAAGTGTGATGCAAGCGGATACGCCATAGGAGCAGTCTTGAGCCAGGAGGACAGACCAATTACATATTTCAGCGAGAAGCTGGATGAGGTGAAGGTGAAATACTCCACGTATGATAAAGAATTTTATGCTATCATACAGGCATTGAAAAAGTGGAGGCATTACTTGATCCCAAAAGAATTTGTATTGTATAGTGATAATCATGCATTACAGTTTGTAACTCAGCAGGAGAAGCTTAACCAAAAACATGCAAAATGGGTAGAGTATATATAGAATTTTACATTTGTAATTAAACACATTTCAGGGACTGCTAACAAAGTGGTTGATGCTTTGAGCAGGAAGTGTTTGTTGCTGCAGGAGTTCAAAGTCAAGACATTGGGTTTTAAAAATCTTAAATACATGTATGCAGGTGATGCAGATTTTGCAGAGGCATACGAGGCAGCTGAGAATCCAGTTCTCAGATATATGATCCCGTGGATGGATTACATGATCTAGAATGGATTTATGTTCAGAGGCAATCAGTTATGCATTCCAAATTGCTCCATGAGGGAGAACCTGCTAAAGGAGAAGAACAGTGGAGGATTAGCAGGGCATTTTGGCCATGACAAAACGTTCGCGAAGCTGAGCGAAGCATATTTTTGGCCAGGCATGTGAGAAGATGTTAAGAGGTTTGTTGGAAGATGTCGAATTTGTCAGCATTCAAAAGGGAGAAAGCAGAATGCAGGTTTGTTTCATCCATTGCCCATACCCGAGAGGCCATGGGAGGCGATAAGCATGGATTTTGTATTAGGACTGCTGAGAATGCAGAGAGGGGTTGATTCCATCTTTGTAGTGGTGGACACATTTTCAAAGATGGCACATTTTAATTCATGCCAGAAGACTAGCGATGTGACTCACATCGTGAACTTGTTTTTCAAGGAGATCATTCGACTCCATGGATTGCCAAGAAGCATTATATCGGATAGGGATACCAAATTCATAGGGCATTTTTGGAGGACCTTATGGAAGAATCTAGAAACTAACTTGGCCTTTAGTTCAGCTTATCATCCTCAGACAGATGGACAAACGGAAGTGGTCAATAGAAGTCTGGGAGATTTGTTGAGAAGCCTGGTGACAGAACACCATAGAAGCTGGGATAATGTGTTACCACAGGCAAAATTTGCTTACAACGATTTGGTGAATAGAAGCACAGGTAAAAGTCCATTTGTGATTGTATATGGCAGGTATCCAAGAGGGGTATTCGAACTACGAGATTCATAACAAACTGCTACTAGCAGTGCAAGCGCTGAAGAATTCACAAAGGCGATGAGGAAACTTCACAACAAGGTGAAGCAGCGATTGACAGAGTCGAACCAGGAATATAAACGCAGAGCAGATCAACATCAGAGACAACTTCAATTTGAGGTTGGCGATCTAGTTCTATCACATCTGAGGAAGGAAAGGTTTCCAAGGGGAACATACAATAAGCTCAAAATGAAGAAAATTGGGCCATGCAGAGTCCTGAAGAAACTAGGCGAAAATGATTATGAGATTGAATTGCCAGATGACATCAAAATATCTCCGACATTCAATGTTTCAGACTTATATCACTATAAGGCTGAGGAAGAAGGAGCTGGAAATGATGAGCAGCAAGAAATCCAGCGGCAGAAACAAATGCCAATTGCAGAGAAGCCACAGGTGGAGCGTATATTGGACAAGCGAGTAGGTAAAAATACCAGGAGGAAAGAATACTATGAGTACCTGGTCAAATGGAGGAATCACCCAGTGGAAGATGCCAGCTGGGAGACAGAAGCAGTGATTCTGAAGCATGGACAGGCCGTGCAGGAGCTCATGGACAGGAGCCCATGAAAGTTTTCATAGTTGGCCTATGTTGGTAGTTTATGTAATGAAATCTTTGAATGGAATGAATCGATCCCTCGAGAGAAAACAAAACCAATAATTCCATCTCTGTAATTTTTACCTTTTCACTTAATATCTTTGATGTTTCATTTCAAAATCTAGATAATGAGTGAAGTTATATAATGTAATATTATAACGCCCCTCCCGTTCGTCACGACAACAAACCTCTCATAACAAGTGCTATATAATTTTTTTTTTCTGTGTGCATGTGTACAAGAGTAATAAGGACATCATACTCTATGTCGCAACACGACGACGAATCATGGCGCATGCAACTATGACAACAACATAAATATCTAAGACGCACATCACGAAATCTGCGAGCAATGAACAACAATCAATCGATAATAAATAAGACTGACTACCCATCCATCCTACCCTACAATGGTTAGGACCTCCAGGACACATAAGCAACGCTCAAGCCCAGGTTCCCATCGATTTTGACCATTTAAGGTCTCAAGGTTGGAGATTGTTCTGAGGAACAAGGAGGTGTCTACATCCCACCTGACACAACCAGACCAAGCCTACTAAGCTAATGACAATGACATAACCATCAAGATCACAATCAACCAGGTTATCTACATTAAGGTAAAAAGAAATGGTGAATCATTATTAACTCATTAATTTACTCACTACTATTACGATATTGCTTGGGAAGTGTACCTTCATTCTAATTTCACGACAATGACAATTAATATAAGGCAAGTAAGGCAATTAACATGGTCTATTCCAACCTCCATTACAAGCCGAACTTCGCATGTCTAAAGTGCATAATTACATCAAGGTAAAATCTAATTTAGTCTTAAAACCAACCCATTTGCGCAATTTTAATCTTACAAGTGTCATCATCATACCATCTAAATCAACTTGCCATAAAATATTAATGTTTGCTATGAGTATTTTGTTTTAAGGTTGATATCTAATAATCATGTAGATATATATACCAATGTCCCAAGAAGAGATTATGTACATCTTAACCATCTTTACCCAAAATTCTCATCTAATAATCATGTAGACATATATAACAATGTCCCAAGAAGAGATTATGTACATCTTAACAATCTTTACCCAAAATTCTCATTTAATAGTCATGTAGATATATATAAAAATGTCCCAAGAAGAGATTATGTATATCTTAACAATCTTTACCCAAAATTCTCATCCCACTAATAATAATAAAGAAAACCCTTCATGACTCTAAATATACTAATTATTTAAAAACTTAACCATTTCATAACCATATAAAGATATCTAATTAAAATTCTGTAATATTCATATACATCATCCATTCTGAATAATAAATAAAATCTACACTATGATAGATCATGTGCATTTCGATACCCTGCATAACATGATAGAATAAGTAAAGGATAAAGTAAAGGATATTATTAATTAAATAAAAATGAAGAATTTGGGCGTTATTGATTAATAAAAAGAGGACCCAATTACTTTTTGGTGCTGGTAAATCTCACCGGTTGTACACTACATGCTTGTTGTCTGGAGTTACTGAAAGATGCAGGCTAAGTAAAGCACCCATAGGATAAGTGATGAAAAAGAATAAGAGATGACAAATGGATGACTCGGAAAGGTAAAACGTCGTTTAGAAAGTGTTGACTATAGGAATAAGTACTAATGATAGAGTAGGTAATGCAGGAAAAAAAAAGGGGGCGTGATTGACAAGAGAAAAGGAAATAGTGAATACCCAGTCATAACTGCCAGCCTAAGCGAATGCAGGCTGCCAGGGAGTGGACCCTCCTTTCCTGAGTCGTGCATCCAGCGGGGAAATCATCCAAGACAAAATTAAAAGTCTGACAATGCATGTTTGACACACCAGTAAGGAAAAAACTAATCTAGTCATGAAGGACGCTACCTAAATATATCGCTGCCTGGGAAATCGCGGGCAGATCTCGGAGGAGGTATTATTCAGCCTTTAAAACTCTCTTCACTGATGACATAATAAATTCATCATTACAGGCACGATTCCGCAAGGGAACTATACAACCGATAGAAAAACACGACTTGCATAGGTGAGGCACAGACAACCAATTGATACGGTCCACTGAGGGAGGGTGTAACAACATGCAGAGATGCGATTTTAAACAATTGCAGAGACGAATTTATTAAATTTTAAAATTGTTTGCAGGGGTGATAGTATAAGATGTGATCAACAAAGAAACAACCAAGTTTGAACACAATAATTCCCTTGAATTAATAACGTGAGGGCTCTACGATTTATTCTTTTTAAAGCCTGAAACTATAGGTATAAAAAGAAAGGGCTAGAACAAAAACTCTATGTTCTAAATCTATTTATCATACTCTTTGATTAACAGTGGAAGGGTAGTCATGGCCTTCAATGCCAGACTCAACTATTAGAACGGTGGACTTACCACTGACCTTAGATATGCTATAATTTGTGATTGGAACGTTTATTTAGTTAGTCACTGTTGATTCACACTTGCAGTAGTACATTCATTCTCAAAACAATATTGTCTATACAGTCAAGTGTTTTCAAAACCCCAACCTCTCACACTTGATCCTTTTTTAGCAAAAAAAATACAAATACCGGATGTAAGAAGTTGATACGCAATCATCTGTGAGCAGTGGTCAGTTCATCTAGAAGGTGGCTAGACGTACAAACCATATGACGAGTGAACCTAATCAATCTTCTATTAGATGTTAGAGTATTCAATCTTCCAAGATAATGCGTAGCCTGAACTGTGGGTAAAATATCATTACACTAAGGGGACACCCTTCTATCCAGAGCGAAGGATAAACCTCGGTTCCGATTACATTTAAGGGTGAAACGAATCGATGAATGACAAGTGTTCAAGAAATCAAGAGGAAAATGGTGTCATATATGCCTGGACTGTTATGGCGGTAATTGAATACTACTATAGTGTTCACTCAAACCCTTTATTCAGATATATAAATTCAGACTTATAAATTTAAACCTAAAATTTCAGAAAATGATTCAGACATAAAAAATTCAGTCTTAAAATTCAGACATATAATTTCAATCATAAAAATCGAGCTGGGTAGAGGGATGGCTTTCCTGTGCAACAAAACCAAATACAATCACAAAATAATACACCTACAGATCTAAATCATACAACATACACATTCTATCATTCAACCGAAAGGTGTACCATTGCATGTTCGCCTGCTCTGAGTGTCATCCACGTGCTCCATGCAAATCCTACTCGTCGACCGTTGAGACTACACTGGCACCTCCCAGCCAACGCTAGGGGTACTCTACTTCCCCCTTAGCTCCCTAAGCCAGAAAGGGGCCACACAAACTCTCCATAAGTTACGTCTAGCTCTCATCTCGCCTCACAAGGTCGAGCTACCACTCCTCTCCGAGCTGGGTATCCCAACTCCCCACAAGTAAATCAGTTAAGTCACTATTCTTGCAGCTTAGTGTTATGCTAACAACCGATCCCCTTCTTCCTTCTCCTCCCTCTCTTTTATATAGTTTTCGAACTTCCTTTCTTTCCTTAAATCTCATTTAATGAAAGTTTTAAAAAAATTCCTAAAAATTCTCCTTCGTACAAGTGTCACCCATCCCCCACATTCCTCCAATAACTATTTTCTTTAATTTATCAATTGTCTTATTTCCCTCACCCACCTAGAGCTACTCCTAAAATTACTCCTAGGTGTCCCTAGATTCCCTTACAGGTTTTAAAGGCTTTCCCTATTAAGAAGTTGCTAATTTAGTTAAATTTAGAAGGTTCTTAAATGCAGATTCTTTACTAAGTTGACCTCCCACTTTTTACCATGAGTTCCCCTCTTTCCCTCTTTAGGTTACCTCCTTTCCCTAGTTTCCTAATTTTTATAATTTCCCTCTTTCCCCTTTTTATTGGAGCTAAAAAAAAACATGGCAGTTGCAATTTAACCTCTTTTTCCTTTTATTATTAATTTAGTATCTTTTTAAACTAAAAAAAGTTAAAATAATTAATTTCTTCTATTTTATATCCACAAATTTTATTTAATTTATTACTCTCTTCATTTTACCCCAAAAAATTTAGGAAGACCAAAATTATTACTTAAGTGGTTTTTATTTTAAATTTTATTATTTTATTTTTATATAGATATTTTCTTAAGGGTAGACAAGATTTTACCCCTAGCGAAGTTTTAGACTTAGAACTTAGATTTTGAATTGGGCGACATTTAATTAAGGAAATTTGTTTTAAATTTTCTTAAGGTGTTAATTGTCTTCGAGCCATATAGGCTCATCCATCTATCATCATCAACGTGACGTTCCCTTCAAGACGCACTAGGTGCTCCAAGGGTGCCACTCACCTCACCTGTTCCTTTGCGCGACATGCCCTTCAGGATGCACTACGTGCTCCAAGGGTGCCACTTGCCTCTTTTGTTTCTTTTGTACGACGTGCCCTTCAGGACACGCCACATGCTCCAAGGGTGCCACTCACCTCTTGACTGATTGGTAGAAATCAATAACCCCTAGAGTCAACATTCCACTAGGTGAACTTGTGGGAGACTAAGGGATTCTAAGGAATAAGGCCCCCGCCTTATTGCACACCCCTTAGAATCATCACGAGCGACTGTTGCAGTCTGCCCTCACGGCATCGTGGGTTCTCTCGAATTAGGTAATTGTTAACATATAGTTCGAGCCACAGCGGGAGTGATAGTAGGTTGTGGCAGGGTTGTTGTCCACACATCTCCCTCAACCTCTCTGGTAGTTGTGTGTGGCCCCTTTACTCCATATGTGAGTCTGATCGGCAAGCTATCATCAACTTGCATCATCAACAAATCATGTCAGAACATATTCACATCATATCATCTAATCAGATGCACTAATATCACAGTAAAACAATCAAACCCCAATGGTACACTCCCTGACTCGATCCGGAGTCCAAAGGGTTCCATCGATGCCTCTGCATCCTCAAGGTCCAAAACCCTGCACACTCAGTAAAACCGATTCAATAGCACCTATCTATGTCAATGCTGTAAAACAACATGTCATCTACCCATAACGCATCATAATCAAAGTCAAATGTTTTAATAGCATAATAATCCGGATCACTTGCGAGCAAGTGTCCTCAAAGAATAAGTTCACACAGTGTGTAAGAGCAGGATGTTACATACACCCCCTCTTGGTCTAAACTTCGTTCCGGAGTTTCTCAGTATAAATGACGAAATAAGGGTATCACAGTATCATATGTCTATCTATCAAACAAAAATGGAAACTATTGGCGCATAGCATATGCGTCCTCTCAGGTTGCTGAGTGCGGACTATAATTGTCCCACTGGACCTTGACCTCATCTCTCATTCGACATCGTAGCTGTCAAACCCGATGATCCAAGATGCGGACCGGCTCAACCGTGAGTGGCCCCTCATCCGATACCTACAAGGAACTCATGTCAATAACATGTGTAGGATCACTAATATAATGTCTCAAAACAGATACATGAAAAACATCGTGCATACACATCAAGGAATCAGGCAAGGCTAGACAATAGGCCACGGGCCCTTCTCTCTCCACAATATTGAAAGGTCCCACGAACCTAGGAGATATTTTAGCTCCCCTTCCAAACTTGATCGAACTTTTATGCGGTTTAATCCGCAATAAGACTCAATCACCGACCTCGTAACTACGATCGACTCGGTGGGCATCGACATAACTCTTCTGTTGATCCTACGCTTCTTTAATCCTTTGTCTTATTTTTTGCATTTGCTCTTCCATTTCTTGGATCACTTTTGGTCCCACCACGACCCTATCCTCAAGCCGGTCCCAACTCAAGGGTGCCCGACACGGTCGCCCGTACTTGAAAGGTGCCATTTTAATGGTGCTCTGGTAACTATTGTTGTAAGCTTACTCTACTAGTGGCAAGAATTCTTCCCAACGCTTTTGTTGGTCCATCACGTACATGCACAACATGTCATCCAAGGTTTGATTCATTCATTCAGTATGTCCTTCAGTCTACAGGTGATATGAAGTACTAAAGTTAGTTGGGTTCCCAAGGCCTCTTGGAAACTCATCCAAAATTGTCCAGTAAACATCAATCCTCGATCAGATATAATCCTCTTAGGCACGCCATGCAGCCTCATAATATCACTGATGAAAACTCTAGCTATGTCAGGTGTCTGATATGTCATATGCATAGGAATAAAGTGAGTACTCTTCGTTAGAGTGTCTACTACTACAAAAATCGAGTCGTGTCTCCTTGCCGTCAGTGGAAATCCAACAATAAAATCCATCGAAATAAGCTCCCATTTCAATTTTGAAATAGTGTGTGGTTGTAGTAATCCTACTAGGTATCTATGTTCAGCCTTTAACTACTGACATTCTAGACATCTGGCCATATAGTTGACTATGTCAGCCTTCATTCCCTTTCAGAAGAATAAGGGTTTAAGGTCTGCCCTCATCTTCATGACTCTCAGATGAGCCATGTATACTTCTCTATGAGCCTCTCTTAGGATCAACTTCCTCAACTCGTCATTTGGCGGCATGTAAATCCGACCTTTAAACCTCAATAAACCATTGCCATCAAATGAAAATCCCTCAAATCGTGGTACCATCATTGTGTTTTGTTCGATAAAACCGTCAACCTCTTTGTACCAATCATTTTCACGCTGTAAAGTTAGAATCCTTTCATGTAGATTCATCTGAAGAGGCAACACCGAAAAGATGTGTGGTCTTTGAATCAAAGCATCCACCACTCGATTCACTAATCCCTTTATGTAAGTAATCTCAAAGTCGTACTCGCTAAGTAGTTCTGACCAACATCGTTGTTGTGTGTTCAAGTCACTTTGTGTAAAAATGTGTTGTAGTCCACAGTGGTCAATCTTTAGTTCAAATTTTCGTCCAACAAGGTAGTGTCTCCAAACCTTCAAGGCATATATGATGGTTCATAACTCCAAATCGTGTGTCGCATAGTTCTCCTCATGCCTTCTCAGTTTCCTTGAAATGTAAGCAATTACTTGTCCATCTTGCATCAAGACTTCGCCTAAGCCTTCCTTGGATGCGTGTATGCATACCAAGAAGTCTGCATCCATGTTAGGGACCTTTAGTATCAGTGTTGTTGTTAACAACTCCTTAAGCCTTTGAAATGCTTCTGCACATTTCTCGGTCCAAACAAACTTCTTGTTTTCCTTCTGCAATTCTGTGATTGGATTTGCTATCTTCGAAAATGCCTCGAAAAACCCTCGATAGTATCCTGCTAAACCCATAAATCTACGCACTTCTGTGAAATTAGTCGGTGTAAGCCATTCCATAATAGCCTTGACCTTGGTTGGATCCATGGCGATGCCTTCACTGGAGATCACATGCCCTAAGTAGTGAATCCTCGATTGATAAAAAGATCATTTGGACAATTTCCCATATAATTTGTGCTCTCGCAGACACTGTAGTACCAAACATAAGTGCTCGTCATGCTCCTCCATCGTATGAGAGTAAATCAAAATATTGTCAATGAACACTTGGATGAACTTGTCCAAGTACTCGTGGAACACCTCGTTCATCAAACTCATAATTACCACTGGGGCATTGGTCAGTCCAAATAGTAAAACAGTAAACTTGTAATGTCCAAACCTCGTCTTAAAGGCGTTCTTAGGGACGTCATCCTCCTTGATCTGTAACTGGTGATACCCTGATCACAAATCGATCTTGGAGAACACTGTCGCACCCTTCATTTGATCGAACAGATCATCAATTCTTGGCAAGGGATACTGATTCTTGATCGTGGCCTTGTTCAGTTGACGGTAGTCAATGCAAAGCCTCCATGATCCATCCTTATTTTGTATGAAAATAACAGGTGCCCCCCATGGTGACACACTAGGGAGTATCAGTCCTAGGTCCAACAACTCCTTCAGTTGCATTTTTAACTCTTGGAACTCTAGGGTTGACATCCGATAAGGCGTTCTTGCTATCATTTCAGTCCCCGATTTTAGGTCTATGGTAAACTCCAATTCCCTCTCCAACGACATCGTAGGTAACTCCTCCGGAAACACGTCTGCAAACTCTCTCACCACCAGAATGTGTTCTAGACCTTTCGCTACTCCCTTCTTGTTTAGCGCAAGGATCGCATAAAGCTTGCACCCCTTGTGCATGCTCTTCTGAAGTTGCAAGGAAGAGATGAACCTCAGGGAAACTCCCTGGTTCTATCCTACAATCACGCATCTTTGTCCCTCATCATCAACCAAGTTCAACCATTTCGTCTTACAGTTGAGTATCACCTCATGCGATTCCAACTAATCCATACCAATCATGACATCATAAGATCCTAGGATCATGACGTCTAGGTTCTCCCTTGTGCCAAACTCTCCCAGGTTAAGGGCATAGCCCATAACCTTTCCTCCAACCTTCTATTTGGCTCCCGAAGCCATCTCTATGAAGATAAACTCGTTTTGTTTGAATTCCTTTACCTTAATCCTTTTTAGCACTGCACCAGAAATGAAACTCTTGGTAGCACCAGGATCTATGAAAATACTAAGGGTCTGGTCAGTGACAATACCTGTCATCTCGAGCACAGTCGAATGATGCTCTTCCTAGCAGTTATTCACCGCAGCATGAATCCGATGGGCCTTGCCCATATCTCCCATGGTAGTGGGTTCGGCTGATCTAGGGGCTTTGGTCCTCTCCACAGGACAGTCGCGCTGGTAGTGTGGCTCCCCACACATCCAACACCCCTTCTTCGGCCCAGTAGTCCTGGTACCCGAAGTAGAGGATGATGGCCCACTGGCCTGGAACCCTGGTCTATTCTATTGAACAGGCCTAAATTGTTGCTGCTATGGGCGATGTTGCTGCTGATATTGTGGTCCCCGGTAAGGTGCCCACTGTTGAGGCGTCGGTCAACGGAGTGTAGTGAAAGTGGATCCCCTCTGGAAGCCACGATATCCCATCATATGTCTCGCTGGTGTTTGGTGCTACCGTGTTCTAGATGAAACCTGCCCTACTGGTCTCGCTGGAGTCCTAGTCTGACCCCCACTAATAAAATCCTCCTTTGCTATGAGGGCCTTCTGGATGACATCATGCAAGGTTTGAGGCATCAAATCCTAACCTTTGCAAGTAGGCTGCCATTAAGGTCAAACACGAACCTTTTGACCTTAAGTTTCTTAGTGTTAAGGTGCGGAGCATACCGGAGAAGCTCCATAAAACGGGCCTCGTACTCGTGCACCGTACGACCTCCTTGTCATAAGGTGTTGAAATCATTGAGCTGATGCTCAATGAATTCCTTTGAAAGGTACTGTTGGCATGCGAAATTGTTCGTCCATCAATTGAGAGAGTGGAACTGGTCCGGGGTTGTCTAAATAACCCAAGACGTTTGGAATGAACCACCCTCACGAGTTTAACGGCTCCGTTGGCCACCCTAAGGTATTTTAAGAAAACCAAAGAGAAAACTAATCTAACTAAGTAATATAACTAAAACAAATGAGAGAAACTAAAACTAAATAAAACTAATAAAACAAACTAAAATTAACTAAAACTAATAAAACAAACTAACTAAAAATAAAAGAAACTAACACACTAATCTAATTAAAACAAACTACTAAATCAAACTAAAACTAAATCTAACTATTCTAACTATTACGTACAATCTACTAATTACTATTATAATAACTCAAATCAACTATCTAATTACCAGCTGCAATATTACTTATTCACAAATGTACACTATAAACAACTAACAAATTTAATTAAAACCTGCAAAACTCATGTGTTTTCTTCCCTAAGATAGCAATATATGTTTCTTGATTTTTATATTTTATGAAAAAGAAATAAAACTACTGAAATTAAATGATCTAATATATTTACTGAAACTAAACAATCTAATATAAATCCAATTAAGCTTATATCTGAACTAAACTACTTAATGAGAACAGTAAGCATAAGACTAACTGACCTGGAAACACTCCAAATCTGCCCTGTGTGTGATGGCTTCAAAGCTGTTCGAAGGAGGGAAACTTGCACCGGTTAGTCCGTAAGCTTCTTGTAAACGATTGGTTGTGCTGCTCTTTGAAGTGTTTTACAGGACAAACAAGACATAAAAGAAAATCATAACAATCTTATGGTTATAAATTCCTGCAATAAGGGAAAACTGTTATGCAAAAACTTATATATAACAATTCAATTTATGAAGAAGATAAACCTATCATTCACAAACTGAATTAACAATTGTTATGTCTTTTATCTATTTGGAAGAGACAAGATATGGATAACAGTGATCAAATTTATATCATTTGCTCATGATTTAGATAGCTAAAGTAGTCATAAACCATAAACAAATTGATATACACAACATGAAACACAAAATTGATATATTGAGATGCTAAAGTTGTGACAAAACACTAAATTCTGCTTCAGTCTATATTAGAACTCCATATTCTTTTTCTCCCATGAATGAGGATGATGATTATTACAAAAATCATAAGTATATATAGGTCTCTTCACAAGGTAAAACCTCCTTGTGGATAATATCAAATTGTTTTACATAATCTGGGAGATATCCCAAAATCAACTAAACTAAGCAACTAAAATGCAAGTGAAAACTTTGAAATATCCCCTAACTTCTCATAAACTCAACTACAATTTCGAATTTACCTGCAATAGAACACAAATATCAAATTAGAAAGATATTTCAGTAACAAAATAATAAAAATTTGATCCTACAGACTTAGCTACAGAATCATCTGATTCTGTAGCTAGTCTAAAATAGCATACAAGACCAGATAGAAATCAAACGAAATCTTTTTAAAACCATCTAATTTAATTTTCTTTCAATGAAGATTAAAATTGAATTACTAATGGTCTTAGCAAATTTATCATTCAAATCAAACCAAATCTAAAAGGATGCAATCGAAATAGGATAAGAATGCTCTGTTTTTAGTTGCCATAGAATCGGGTCAAATAATAACTGCACTGTTTCATATCCAAATGCAATTACAAGTAAATCGTATCATATAAGATACAATGTAATCAAAATCGATAAAATTATAATCGAACACAATCATAATCAATTGGTTATGGTTGTGCATAAAATTCATATTGTTTTAATCAAATACCAAACTCTTACGATTATAGTCAAAACGAAACATGCATAACAGCATCCACAAACTTTGCCATAGACTTCGGTCGTTGAGTGTCACACAGTTAACAGATAAGATCAAATAACAATCACAACCATCATTGACTCATTATAGTCATAGCAATAGATTGATATCATTCACTCAAGTGCAAAGATAGGTAAATTTTTTTGATTGTATTCAAATGAAATCATACTCAATGAATATCGACCCAACGAATTTCATTATTGATCACCACATAGTCAACAGACATGAGCGTGATAGAATCAACAGAATTCATAATATAAACTGGGTAAATAATCAAAACGAATATGGCTGAGTTTAATTATAGAAACAAATCGTGAGACTGGATACAGTTAATTTTGTTCCTCAAATCGAATTCAAATGATCAATTTGTTGCAATCTGATAACACAGTCTGAATCAATTTGATTGGGTATAACAGCTACGATTCGTATCTATTCGCGATTCGGTCATGCAATAACAAAATGGTACTCGAATTGGTCAGAAGACATAGAATATACAATCACAACAGTTAACCATAATTGCCAACCATATCGCATAGAATATAACCATTTCGAAATGAGATATTGATTGTGTTCAAAATTGGAATACCAAACAGCCTGTGTTTAGAAAATATTAACAACTTCGATTATCAACAGAGTATTCGATTAACTAAATTAAAACAAATCAAATCTTTCTCATGATCACTCGAATCAAAGGCAAATCCAATCAAAACATAAACGATAATGAAAATTGATTTATCAAAACAATAGTATATACAATAGTGCATGCTTATGTGACAGAGAAGATCCACGATGTAAACAGAGTTTATGAGTATGTCATATAAATAGGTGAAAGTCATACCAGTGAGGTTGTTCGAGCTACGCCAATTTTGAATTGATGACTCTTGTAGCCGACTCCACGTTCTTAAATAAAATCGAACCTGTTGTTCGCTATTTCTTATCAGTGGATGGCATCTTTGCCTTTTGACTGGTGAGCCTTGCAACTTGATCCTCCAGAGCATGAATTCTGGACTGTAGCATTGGCACATCAAGGAAATAACTTTCCAACCATGAGCCACGCTGATCACATGGTGGAGCAGCTGGTTCAGCTAGAGCAGGAGGGGGTTTCGACAAGTCACCTGGGGTTTCACAAGGCACTTTGATGCCTGGATAATTAGGGTCATTTTGCAAGCAAGGTGGTAGGTTCTTCACAAAATCATATGCGGGTTTATCACACAAACCTTCTAAATAGGGATACTCACTTGCTAGGTAACGTTCAACCTCTGAGTCAGAATCTTCACTCACCATAATAGGGTCAGGGTGACAGGTGCTTTTAGTTTGTTTCTTGCCATGCGAGAGATTAACCGGGCGTTCTTCTGGCCTTTAGAATTGGCAGTGGGTTTGGCTTTAGGCCTTTTATCTACGGGTTTAGCAGCTTCGACATGTTTGGTCACAGAACCGGGTAAGTCAATAGGATAATCGGGTATGGGTTTCGGTAACAGAGCACTGTAAGGCACAGGGGGTACTGATTTGCACTCACTCACCACAGGTTTGTCAACCTGTGGTGGGTGTGAGTCACCAAAATTATTGTGTTTAAGAAAATCCTCCCAACAGTCTCGGTGTAACCCCAACTTACAAACTATAAGCATTTTAATTAACCCAAAATGAAAAAGACTGTTGTCGGACTAGTTCCGTTTGTACCTTTTAGACATTTTAAACAAACTCCTATGCAAGAAGTAAGGCATATTAAGCTCATAGCCCATGAAAACCATAAGTAGCTGAAGGTGGTACAAGAAAACGAAACCATACCAGCCCTCGCAGGTAATGAACTACTTGGTTACCATCAGCAAGTCATGCGAGCGTTGCTTGAGCATATTTGCAGGCAAACCCTTGTCACAGGAACTCACCATTCGTGACTGGAAGAGTAATGTCCACGGGACATCTTCCACTTTGCAATTTTTTTACCATTTCTGTCCGACAACAGGTAGACCGGTAGCTAAAATGAGAAATTGCTCGTCAATTTCTAATTGCACATCCCCAACCTTGGCTCGGCAGCCATCGAAGGTTAATGCAAATTGTCGAGCCACGCTAGGGTTATAGCCATCAAAATTTCGTATGAACGGGAGCCATCCGAATTCCTCTAGGTCGCTGTAAGCACCATCGAACATCAACAATGCCTGGCTACCATTGGGTTCAGCCCTTACGACTAGAGCCATGGTGCGGGTGCATGGTAGGGTTTGGATTGAACACAACAATACACAGGGGCAAAATCGATAGGGCTAATAGCTGCAAGCGCTCAAAGGGGAGGCAAATCAATATGCGCGTGCAAAGGTGGTGGGTTAGTTCACTGCCATGCAGCATATTAATGGCACAGTATAGTGCTGTTCAATCACTCATCATATCGTTTAAACCACACTAATCAGCCAACCCGAAATTTAGAGCGGTGGATAATCATATCAACGTGCCATTAATCAATGTAAAACCAAAACCATAAATTATATCAATGCACCATAGTATAATTCAAACCAAAGTAAAATACAAATGTTTCACCAACGCGCCATGTGTATAATCAAACATTGCCATTCAATATGAAATCAAGCTCATATGTGACCCATGCGCTTTTTGCACAATCCAATGTTTTGATCAAAAGTTTTTAAAACATGGTGACAATAGATAAAATTGATAATTCAAGAGATTATAATGGTAAGGATCACATCATATAAAAACCTTTAATCCACCATGACCCCTATATAATCAAGTATAATTCATCAGTCAACATTCTCAATGCCTTATCAATTAAATAAAAATCCAGTTGCACAATCAGAGTGAGAAGGCTAAACCTCAGTTTTGATTACATTTAGGGATGAAACAGATCGATGAATGAAAAGTGTTCAAGCAATCAAGAGGCAAATGGAGTCATATATGCCCGGACTTTTATGGCGGTAATTGAATACTACTATAGTGTTCACTCAACCCATTTATTGATATATATAAATTCAAACTTATAAATTTAAACCTAAAATTTCGGAAAACGATTTAGACATAAAAATTGAGTCTTAAAATTCAGACATATAATTTCAGTCATAAAAATAGAGCTGGGTAGAGGGATGGGTTTCCTGTGCAATGAAACCAAATACAATCACAAAATAATATACCTATAGATCTAAGTCATACATCCTACACATTCTATCATTCAACCGAAAGGCATACCGTTGCCTGTTCGTCTGCTCCGAGTGTCGTCCGCGTGCTCCGTGCAAATCCTTCTTGCTGACCATCGAGACTACACCGGTACCTCCCAGCCAACTCTAGGGGTACTCTGATTCCTCCTTATCCCCCCGAGCCGCAAAGGGACCACACACACTCTCTAGAGGTTACGTCTAGCTCCCAGCTCGCCTTGAAAGGCTGAGCTACCACTCCTCTCCGAGATGGGTATCCCAACTCCCCACAAGTAAATCAGTCAAGTCACTATTCTTGTAGTGTAATGTTATGCTAACAACCGATCCCCTTCTTCCGTCTCCTCCCTCTCTTTTATAGAGTTTTCAAACTTCCTTTCTTTCCTTAAATGTCATTTAATTAAAGTTTTAAAAAAATTCCTAAAAATTCTCCTTCGTACAAGTGTCACCCATCCCCCACATTCCTCCAACAATTATTTTCTTTAATTTATTAATTGTCTTATTTCCCTCACCCACCTAGAGTTACTCCTAAAATTACTCCTAGGTGTCGCTAGATTCCCTTACATGTTTTAAAGGCTTTCCCTTTTAAGAAGTTGCTAATTTAGTTCAATTTAGAAGGTTCTTAAATGCAGATTCTTTACTAAGTTGACCTCCTGCTTTTTACCATGAGTTCCCCTCTTTCCCTCTTTAGGTTACCTCCTTTCCCTAGTTTCCTAATTTTTATAATTTCCCTCTTTCCCCTTTTTATTAGAGCTAAAAATAAAAAATGACAGTTGCAATTTAACCTCTTTTTCCTTTTATTATTAATTTAGTATCTTTTTAAACTATCAAAGGTTAAATAATTAATTTCTTCTTTACATTTTATATCCACAAATTTTATTTAATTTCTTACTCTCTTCATTTTACCCAAAAAAAAAATTATGAAGACCAAAATTATTACTTAAGTGGTTTTTATTTTAAATTTTATTATTTTATTTTTCTATAGATATTTTCTTAAAGGTAGACAAAATTTCACCACTAGCGAAGTTTTAGACCTAGAACTTAGATTTTGAATTGGGAGACATTTAATTAGCGAAGTTGTTTTAAAATTTCTTAAGGTGTTAATTGTCTTAGGGCCATCTAGGTTCATCCCTTTATCATCATCAACGCGACATGCCCTTCAGGATGCACTAGGTGGTCCAAGGGTGCCACTCAACTCACTTGTTCCTTTGCACGACGTGCCCTTCAGGATGCACTATGTGCTCTAGGGGTGCCACTCGCCTCTTTTGTTTCTTTTGCGCGACGTGCCCTTCAGGACGCACCACGTGCTCCAAGGGTGCCACTCGCCTCTTGACTGATTGGTAGACATCAATAACCCCTGGA
>JZKD02S2050164.1:317288-332224 GCA_000966675.3 Picea glauca | reverse complement strand
GTTGTTTATTTGTAGTTTTAATTTCTGCAACAAGTGAGTTTGGATTTAATTCGAGTGTTTTTTAATTCACTGTCAGGGTGTCAGTGGTTTATTGAAGAGTGATTTTATATAGAGTGAGGTGAGTAATTCATTTGATTGATTTCAATTCAATTTCAATTTGTTTTTTCAAAGTTTGGTTTAAACATGTAGAGTTTTTCCAATGCTATAAGAGGAAACTTGGCCTGCATATATTCTGTCGTAACCTTGAAAGTTTTACGTCCCTTGGTTGATAATTAATGTGAGGTTAATTAGTTTCCCTAGAAAGACAATGAAAAGGTCCAACACCCATCACATTTTATTATCCCCTCCACATCATCTGCCACTCATATAAGCATAATATTGTTATTAATGCATAGCACATCGGTTAAATTTCTCAATAAATACAGATATCATGTAAGTCGATGACATTAAAAGAAATAATTTATGATTTATTGAGTTATCAAGGCAGTACATGGTGAAATTTAATAAAATCAAATATTCCAAGTTTTAAGTATAGATAGTAGCACCAACTTTTTGTCAAAAGTAGAAAAGAATGTCAAGTAAGAAAAAATAATTATTTTGTAGAGATACATTGAACAAACTGGGTTGTTAGGATCAACAACTCTAGTGGTCTAGGGCATATAATTATTACAAGGCTCTTTTTCCGATCGAAAATAAAAAAAACCTAAGTTGGACCTTAGGAATAACATTAGCTGGTTGTGTTTCGGAAGTGACTGACTTGAAATAGAATGTTCAATGGTGCACATATAAATTCATCTCTAAATGAAGAATAATTCAATTGCAGGGTCATTAACCTATTTCTCTATCTCCTTCAACATTCTCCAAAATTCTATGACTTCTTGCACCTACTATGTGATTCAAGAATGAAGAGGTTGACAAATTTCTAAAGAAGCATAAAAGAGGAAATGGATTTCTGATAAATTACTTGGAGGATCCAACTCGTAACCCTGGTACTTCCAGGATTGAGGTAACTTCATTAAAATACATGAACAAATATTTTTCATGGTTATTTTCCCACATTATAGATCTGGAATATATTGTGTTTGTATCAATAAATGATATATATGCTATGCATTATGATTTGCATGAAAAAATACATCATTGATTGGGGTTATCTTATCTCAAATGAAAATTTCTTCCAATTGAATAACCTTAAAAAGACTCAAAAGTTTTATATGATTTCTTACCTTATTTTCTGCATCAATTATGGCCATGTGTTCGAAGACTTGCGATGGGAAAAACATGTTGATTTGAAGTTGGATCCAGACTATGCATGGTATTTTTTCCTCTATAGACATAAAAATCAATACAATTTTTACCCACTTCATAATAACTTCATTTCATAATTCAAAAAAAATGATATTTGGTCACAACAGATTGACACTATCCCTGGAAGCAACTGCCTTTCTCTATGGGAAAGGGGATTATGAATTGTCTAAAGAATTTACTATGATTAGATTGTTTGGTAGTAAGCAGAAGGCATTCCTTTTACCATTCTATGCATAATCTTGAGTGGGCCTAATCATTAAGAACATGTGTTTCCTCCTAAGAGGTCACAAGTTCAAATCCAAAGGGGGGTAGGGAATGTATACCTCCATAGACTTTACCAGTCAAATCGTTGGGCAGAGGGGGTCCCTTGTCCCACAAACAAGGGGGTCTCATACACCAATTTGGTGGGGCTTAGTCGTGACCTTAAAAATAGATTATTATTATTATTATTATTATAAACTCTTTGTCGTAGAAATATGCAGACAATACAAGACTTGGGCCCACTTCTTCGATGATAAGAGGAAAAAACAATTCATACCCCTACCATGGAAATTTGAGAATTTTATTGTTAAGAACATAACTCACCTTAATGAATTGGAACGACACCATGAACAATTGGGCTTGAAGGAAGCAAAATTTGTTGAAGGTTTTCATCGAGACAACAAATTTATTGTGCATATGGAATTAGTAGGGTACTCTTCACACTTCACTAGAATTGAACAACTTCAAGAGGGTGACATAGATAACTTAGTTCTCCATGAACTAGCGTCCTACCAAGTTTCAAATGATGCGAGAGAAATAAAATGTACAAATGAAAGACATAGACAACACGATAGGGAAGCAACAAGTCAAATCTCTAATTCACCAAAAACATCACAAAGAATCACTCCATTGAGAATGAAGAATAGAACCAGTGGAATGGAGACTAGAAAAACATCATTTGGAGGATCAAACGACGGTGGAGATAAAGACCCATTGAGGAAAAGTATCAAAAAATGACATATTACATACACTCATGTGAAAAGAAAAATAACTATATCATTAGTGGATTTAAATGTACCTGAAGTATAGGAAAGTCCCCGTGCAATGGACATGGCCGAGATTATTGAAGAACCTGGTCAGTCTGCACAAAAGTTATTAGAAACGAGAGAAATTTTTGATGATGTTATTACCCAGGATTCCGAAATATTTGAAGATGAATCTGTCACTCTGTAGCACACAACATACAATCATGAGATTATAAGTTGTTGCTAGAAAATGTGAATACCAAGAATAAAAGGTCATCAAAATGATGAAAATATTCAATTGATTTGGATTGACTAGAACCATTCAAAATTGCATACTTTGATGGAGCTATTGGAGAGGCACTAAAAAAATCAATAGTTAACATGGAAAAAGAGAATTCATAATTAAAGGAGAGCATAAAAGAATTGGAAGTTGCCTTGGTACCAGGACCATTGTTTCTAGAACCTTTGAGTTCAATTCAACCTACAGTTGAGTTAGAGGACACCCAAGAAAGAAGTACAAAATACAAAGGATCATAAAGCTTATTGCAAGTTGCAAGAAAATATGTTGGTGTAATAACCCCACCAATAAGGCCACGGGCGAAGCCAATTTTTTTTTTGTTTTGAATAAATAAGGGCATGAAGGAAACGATGAATGTTTTTTAACGACGCCACTGATAATGAACGCAAGCATGCATTCCAGGCAACAGGTTACTATGACACCACACATAGGCACAAGCACAACTGGCAAACAAGAGAAGAAATAACATGGAGGATGACTACCTGCTTGACACAACACAACCATGCCTACAAGCTAAGGGAAAAAATCCTCGTCCTGACATCACGGCCTAGACGATCAAGGACTAGGACCTCAAGGTGCGCTGACCTAACACCTGAATGCGTTTGACCCTTACGCCAAAAGAAACTCGCACACTCGATAACACTTGCACAAAAGCACCTACTTCGGCCAAGATCTTGTTCGTCGCTATCCCCCAGGGTGCACCATCATCCCCTCATGAGGAATCATGTTGTTCCCAGGTGATATATGCATCATTAACCTTGGTGCAACACATCCTATCTGGACCAAGGAATCTAGATAAATCTGACATGCTAGAAACTGAATACTGAGAGGAAAGCACACCCATACCCCAACAATAGGTTGACAAGACACAAGAGGATGACAACAAGGGAAGATGCAAGCCAACACAAGTCTTCATCAACAACCCAACCCCTTTACTCCTGTCTAAAATTAGTCAAAGATATCAATCTAAGTAACATAGCTTACCCTCCAAATCAGCATGTCTAAGTTATAATTCAGCCAATACATGCTAATCTAGTTAACATTAATTATGATCTAAAAAGGCAAGTCTGAAGTTTTCACTAAACACCATCTAGTTTAGCAATTTACCCCACCGATGAAGTTAACAAAATTAAGGCACAAGCTGCAATTATCCCACTAGTTGACAAGTTAATTTACCAAAAAGTCCTTAATGTACCATTTGTTTTAACATTAAATGCAATCAAATGGAGCAAGTCTAAAAGATAATTGGGTCATCAATTTACCCTCTAAATTAACTCTAAAAGAAATCAATTAAACCATATTAGATAAGTCATTACTAACACTATAAACAATAATCACTTTAACCATCAAGTCTGGTAAAATCAATAATAAGGTTAATTGACAAGTCTAGTCTAAGTTAATTTAAGGTTGTCTATTAGGTATAGGGGTTGTCCCAACAATTTAAATTATGTACTGAACTAAGGCCACTTGAAGGAGAAGCTATCCATTACAAAAGGCCAAATCAAAATTAGTGTAAAGAAAGTCATCCCTCTACACATGTCAGCAAAAGAGTTGATATTAACGATGCAATCAGACAGCTGGAAATTGGTTCATGTACTCGCTAGGAAAAGTAAGTTCACCAGAAATTAACTCCATCAAAAATGGATGTAGGCAACAAATGGAAGGTAAGGAAGTGCAATCTTAAATAAACACAAATAAAGATGAGAAACATCGAATTAAAGAAAATGCAGGTATTAAATGGAAAATGCCAGGCAGTAAGGGTAAATCGCAGTCCCTCTTACAGTGAGGATTTGTTGTCAACATGCCATCGTAAGCCTTTATTATAACTGCCATCATTAAAATTTGTAAAGTCATTAATTACCATAGCATTGTCAGGAATACATTAGCGATGTCGTTAAGTAAGTCCATGTTCATTTAAGAAGTAAATGATATCAAATAAATCATATTGCCAGTAAATATAATGCGTTGGCAAGAATTAAATTCGTGGTAGAATATTCACCTCAGAACAGAGGGTAAATCCTCTTGTCTACACAGATGGATGTGTAGGCAAGATATACAGTCTAGGGCCACTGTTGATAAAAATGGAAAGGGGAAAAACGTGGGTAATTAATGCAATTTCAGTCCCACATTCAAGGCAAGTCGAGGTCCATCAAGGCAATGAAACAATAACTCATTTTATCAGCAAACAATTGGGGGTGTGTAACAACAAAATCCGTCAAGCAATTTAACCTCAATTATGTGGTAAACTATGGCAACCATCAGTCACTAATAAATGTCAAAAACCTGGGCATTCAATAGGAAGACGCATTCTATATTATGAACATCCACCAATACCCAGGAAGGAAGGAAAACACTACCATCTACAATGAAAATGCCATGACAAGTGCAAAGTAAATTTTTCCATTAAATGTGATAGAAACACAGAGCGAATTTTCCATTATAAAATGATGAACATGCAGAGAGAAAATGCCAATAAAAAGGGATGATACGCATAGAGAAATCAACATAATAAAGTGATGAACATGCAGAGAGAAATCACCCAAAGGGTTAATATGCAGAGTGAATTTGCTTTTAAAAGTGATGAATAAGCTAAGCAAGAACGTCATTAGAAGGGATAATTATGCAGAGTGAAATCGCTTTTCTAAATTTTACCTTTTACCAACAATGCATTCCCAATAGTGGGAACAAACGCCTCGGAGATGCATTCCACAGGTAAGTTAGCAATCAAAATTTGCAGAGAGTCCAAGGTAATATCTCTAGCCCAACACCCAGAAAAACATAGTCTAGAATAATTTGCAGGAAGTCAATCGAATGGGCAAAATCTCATGCTAAAATTCATCAAATATTAATGTGTAGGGATAAATTCGCATAGAAAAAGGCCAACATTAAAACAAACACATATTTAATTTGCGAACGAGGTAATGCAACGAAGTGACAATTCATCCAACAATATATAAAAACACAGAGATAAACTTATCCAGTGATTAAGAAATGCAGAGTTAAAGAAACTTCGCCATCAATCAAAATTTCAAGGTTATTTAAATGCATCAAGGAGAAAGACGAACCTTCATCCAAGGACAAACATCTAGGGTAGACGGCTAACAGGTTCGTCCTTCGCTCATCATCCTCGCACAAAAAAGTAGGGCATTGGTATCCATAGGTCTATTAACGCTGAGGCGACGACTGTAGATCAGGCTCCTAGCCGACTGCTCAGGCAAGGGCTAGTGAGCTAGGGACGAAGGCAAAACAACCACAAAGGTCACAATCAAAACACCTCAAGGTGGTCAAGACATGTGGGGAAATGAAGGCCATGTGAGTCAATCAATCATTGAGCTAGGCTAAGAAAAATTTCAGTCAACAATCTAGACAATCAATTCACTTACCCAAATAAAAATGCAGATCCACGCATAAATCCTACAACAATCTACCATACAAGATGAAGAGAGCGTATTGTTCCCTGATCGCCCACTCTAAGTGGACATCCCGTGAACTCCATGAAACTCCTGCTTGTTGACCAGCGAGACTTCATTGGTACCTCCTAGCCAATGCTAGGGGTACTCTTCTTCCCCCTTAGGCCCCTGAGATGCAAAGGGGCCACACATGCTAACCAGAGATTCAACTAGCTCTCAGCTCGCCTCGCAAGGCCAAGCTACCACTCCTCACCAATATGGGAATCCCAACTCCCACAAGCTAAGTCATTCAAGTAGAGATTTCTGTAGCATAATGTTAGGCAAACAGAAGATGATCCTTCATCCTTCTCCTCCCTTCATTATATAGAGTTTCAAAGTCCCTTACTTTCCTAAAATCTCATTTAATTAAAGTTTTAAAAATTAATTCCTAAAAATTCCTCCCCGTACAAGTGTCACCCATCCCCTTCATTCCTCCACAAATTAATTTCTTTAATTAAGTAATTTCCCTTATTTCCCTCACCCACCTAGAGTCACTCCTAGAATCGCTCATAGGTGTCCCCAAATTCTCTTACATGTTTTAATGGATTTCCCCATTATCTCTTTGCTAGTTCATTTTTAAATTAGAAAGTTCTTAATGGTAGATACCTTACTAAGTTTGAATTTCTGCTTTTTCCCTTGGGTTTCCCTTTTCTTCTTATGTTTCCCTCTTTTCCTAGTTTCCTAAATATTTTAGATTTCCCTCTTTCCCCTTTTCATTTAGGACTCAAATTGGCAGATGTAGAAATTGCTAGAATATAGAAGATTGTGCTCGTTTTACCATTGACGATACCCTCATCACCCAACCACAGGTTGAAGCCACCCTCCGATCACCTTGACCTTGACAGAGAAGAGAATCCTAGTAGAAATCCAATAGCCAAGAGAGGCTAATGCACCAAGCAAGAATAGAAACCAAGCTGATCAGATAATCCCACTCAGAGGCTAGCGCACACCTTCCCAGAAACTTGTGCACATGCTGCAACTGCACTTGTGCAGATCTAGTTCTCTCTGCAATTGCTGAGATGAGAACAATGAGAACTAGCACCCTGTATTTATAGTAATCTCGGCAATTTCACCGGGGTCGACTTCTCCTCCTAGGTAATAATAAATTCATATTAAATATATTTCTGCAACTGACAACTTGTCTAGGGTTTTTCTTCACTTCTTTTCTTCCTTCTGGAGTATTCTAATCTCATCATAGGTCACAATAGAGGTTCATACCTCCCGAAGCTACCATAATATTAACACTCCCTCCTAGCTAGGGAGGTATGGTCTTAAGCACAACAAACCATTCAACTGGTAGCAACATGAGCATCGTCATTATTATCCAACTGGATAATCTTCTATGACAACTGGTACAACATTAATTTATAGAACACACCTGTGTCTATTCAAGGTAGTGTGCAACTACTCAAACTGTGACACATCGTCACAAATAGTGAAACAAATCCACCATAGTGGTATATCTCTACTGTCTAGAGACAAGCAGTCTCCTGGCCAATCTTTCACTCACATCTGTGAGTTTTGAAAGAATATCTGCCTCACGAATAGTGAAACATATCCACCATAGTAGTTTACATATACTGTCATATAGTCTTCATAAAAAACATCTAATAGCAACCTACATAGAAACAATGTTATGATATAAACTGAATCATCTAGGCCAATATTTCACTGACGTCTATGAGATATGAAAGAATATCTCTCCTCAGTAAAGAACATCAGCAATGGGCTATCTGCCCTATTCTTCTCAACCAAGGAAGAAGGATTGTTTCTGATTTTTGTGCCTGGGCCATTCCTCACCCTGGGCCATTATTCCTACACTAATCAAAGTACACCCTGGACAGAATGTATAAACCCTAAAGAATTTTTGGACCATTCCCCACCCTGGGCCATTCCTCCTACACTAATCAAAGTGCACCCTGGAGAGAATGTGTAAACCCTAAGGAATGACAGTCTTGGACCATTCCCCACCCTAGTCCATTCCTCCTGCACTAATTAAAGTGTGCCCTGGAGAGAATGTATAACCCTAAGGAATGTTTGTCCATGATTGTTGAGCCTGGACCATTCCCCACCCTCGGCCATTCCTCCTATACTAATCAAAGTGTGCCCTAGAGAGAATGTATAACCCTAAGGAATGACTGTCCATACCATTTCCTCTGTTAACCACAAGAGGAAAATATTGTCCTGTATCAACCTCCAAAATGGACCATTCCTCATGTTAACCACAATGATAAATCGCTATCCGATGAGGCGGGCCAGTCTTCTTGAGTAACCCTAAAGAAGAGAGACTACCCTAGACCACGCCCCATGTTAACCATAATGGGAAGTCGTTGTCTATGATACATCAGCAATCAAACTACCTCCCATGTTAACCACAATGGTAAGTCATTGTCCATCATAAATCTCAATCCACTTTCCGAAAAGGAAAGAATCTGTCAAATCTGGACTATTTTTCAATTACAAAGATAAATAATATTTTCAGTACTCCCTCCTAATCTGGAGAGTCATTTAAGTCACAAAAATAAATGTTTTCAAGAATATTTTTATGTAACTTATCTTAGCTTGGAGAATCTTCCCTTTCAGCTAAGGGAGTTATTTCCACAATCCCCATCTTCTTTCGGAAATATGAAAAATTAATTCTGGATAGAGGTTTTGTCAAGATGTTTGTTGTCTGCTCATCAATGGGGATATACTCGAGATTTACCTCTCCTTCCTAGAATTTATCTCGAATAAAGTAGTATTTGATATCAATGTGCTTCGACCTTTCATGAAACACTAGATGTTCTGATAATCTTATACAACTCTGATTATCACAATATATTATGGTCGATTCTGGAATCTGATCAAATAAATCAGAGATTAACTTTCTTAGCCATACTTCTTCTATGCATGATTCACAAGATGCCATATACTCTACTTCTTCTATACTGAGTGTGACAGACTTATGTTTCCTGCTGTCCCAAGATATCATAGCAGAGCCCAAGCTGAAACACATACCTGAAGTACTATTTTTGTCTTCTGCGCTTCCTTCCCAATCAGATTCTGTGAATCCATGAAGTTGGATATCACTAGATGTAGTATATCTCAAGCCATATTTTATTGTCCCACGAATATATCTTAGGAAATGTTTTGCAGCTATCCAATGCTCTTGTCTAGCTTCCACCTGAAACTGGCTTAATGTATTTACAACAAAGTAAATATCTGGTTGAGTATTTACCAAATACATCAATGATCCAATTAGCTTTCGATATAGAGATGGATCTACTGGATCAAAATCTGGGACTTTCACTTTTCTTATATCTTCATTCATAGGAGTGTCCATGGACTTACAGTCCATCATTCCAAATTTTTGAAGGATCTTTATTGCGTACTTTCCTTGTCCAAAGAATACTTCACCATGCTTCTGCCATACTTCTAGTCCCAAGTAGTAATGCATGATACTTAGATCTTTCATATCAAATTCAGAGGATAATTCCTTCTTGCACTGGATAATTAGAGATTCTTCACCTGTTATGAATAGATCATCAACATATAATAATAGGATCACAGGTGCGTTATCCATGAATTTGTAATAAAGGTTTGGATCTGCATGACTCTTGGAGAAACCAAGTCATGTTAGATAGCTTTCCATTCTAGCATACAAAGACCTTGGAGCTTGCTTGAGTCCATATAGAGATTTATTCAATATGCAAACGTGGGTGTCTTTAGAATGTACCTCGAATCCTCGAGGTTATTCAATATACACTTCTTCTTCAATAGCTCCATTGAGGAAGGTTGTCTTTACATCCATCTGGTGTAGATCCCATCCCATGGAAGCGACAAGAGATATGATAGCTTTGATGGAGGTATACCTTGCCACTGGGGCAAAGGTTTCGTCATATTATTCTCCCTCCTTCTGGGAGAACCCTCTGGCCACAAATCTTGCCTTGTATTTATCCACACTTTCGTCTGCTGCATGTTTGATCTTGTATACCCATTTTGAGGTTACCTCTGATTTTTCTTTAGGTCTGGGTACAATTTCCCATACTTCATTTTTCATAATGGATTGATGTTCTTCCGCCATAGCTTCTTTCCATTGTCCCTTTTGGATTGATTCTTCAAATGTAGTGGCTTCTTCATCTAGAAGCTTCGTCATGTATGTTGCATAACTTGAGAATCTTTTTAATCTTTTACTCTTTCTAGATGTTCCTTCTGGAACCTTGATTCTTTCTGCATCTTGTAATGTAGCTGGTCATTTCTTGGTTTTTGGTATGATATCTGAATCAATGTTCTCACATGGCTCCATAGGATGATCAGGTTGATACTTTTCATTATTTTCGTTTTCTTTGTTTTCTTCATTTGGTTCTTCAAGTTCCTCTTCTTCTATAATTTCTTCAATGGATTTCCTAAAGGCCATCCTTTCATTGAACGTTATGTCTCTGCTAACTTCTATCTTGTATTGTTCTGGAATATATATTCAATAGGATTTGGATGAATCACTATATCCCACAAATATCCCCTTCTTTCCTAAGGGTTCTAGTTTATTCCTTTTATCTTTGGTAATATGAGAGTAAACTAGACGTCCAAATATTCATAGATTTTCTACGTTAAGTTTTTTACCTGAGAATGCTTCTTCTGGTGTCATGTCCTTCAATATGCAATGAGGGCTTCTTTTGTGTACATATATTTCTGTCATTGTTGCTTCTGCCCATAGAAACATGGATAGACCTTGATCGTTTAATAAGGCTTTTACCGTTTCTTCGATAGATTTGTTCTTTCTTTCTACTACATCATTTTGTTGAGGATTATGAGGAACAATCAGCTCCCTCCTAATCCCTTCCAATTTGTATAATGCAATGAACTCCTTTGAGGTGTATTCTCCTCCATTATCTGTTCTTAATGTCATTATCTTCTTGTTCATAAGGTTTTCTATTTCTTCCTTGAACTCTTGGAACTTGCTGAATACTTTGTCTTTTGATTTTAGTAGGTACATCCACATATTTCTTGAACAATCATCTATGAAGATTATGTAGTAAAGAGATCCTCCTAGAGATCTAACTGACATTGGACCGCAAACATCTGAGTGTATTAGATCTAGGATTTGCTTGGATCTTTTGTTGCTGCTTGGGAATGGTTTCTTGATATTCTTCCCAAGGGCAAATCCTTTGCAAATTCTTTCATGTGTAGATTTCAATTCTGGTATTCCTTCAACCATTTTTCTGAGGAAAGGTAATGATTGATAATTGATATGAGCATACCTTCTATGCCAAATTTCATTGGGGCTGACTTCATCATATATTAGAGCTTCTTCATTTTGTTCCAGTAGTCTATATAGATTTCCTTCACGACTTCCAATAACCCTAGCATCCTCTATGTTGGAATTCTTATGCCATGATAACACCTTTCCATCCATGAAGGCTATTTTGTTTCCTTTGTCTTATAAACATGATATTGATACAAGATTCTTTTCTAAACCAGATACATATAAAACATTTCTTAAGTGAACATGATTACCTGATTCTAACTTGACGGAGGCTTGTCCAAATCCTTCGACGGGGTAAGTGCTTTTGTCTCCAAGCTCCACTTTGTACGATTCCTTTCTCTCATTTAGATTTGAGAGTCTGGATTGATCTCCCATCATGTGCATGGAAGATCCACTATCGATTATCCACATATCATCTTCAATCGTCCTGGTAAGTGTTGAGAAGTGTAAAATACTGATTATTTCACACATGTCTTTGGTTGACTGGTAACTAGTCATGCCTTGATCCAAAACTTCAACTTCATAATTTCTATCTTCTGAGAGATCCAAGAGGTGCATTGAGTTAGGGCGCATCTGAATATCTTCTTCTTGGGCGAGATTCTCCATCACAAGGTGTTGGATCAGAGATTTAGGGTTTCTGCAACTGCTTCTGCTAGTAACCCTAGCTACAGTGTTTTTGGAAACTGCTCCTGCTAGTAACCCTAGCGACAGTTCCTCAAAGATCAATATCTAATAGTTATTCTTCCTTCCAGTGTTTTAGGCTGACTGAAGGGGGTTTGGGCCCATAACCTGTTAGAATATAGAAGATTGTGCTCATTTTACCATTGACGATACCCTCGTCACCCAACCACAGGCCAAAGCCACCCTCCGAGCACCTTGACCTTTACAGAGAAGAGAATCCTGGTATCAATCCAATATCCAAGAGAGGCTAATGCACCAAGAAAGAATAGAAACCAAGCTGATCATATAATCCCACCCAGAGGCTAATGCACACCTTCCCAGAAACTTGCGCACAAGCTGTAACTGCACCTGCGCAGATCCAGTTCTCTCTGTAACTGCTGAGATGATAATAATGAGAACTGACACCCTATATTTATAGTAGTCTGGGAAGTTTCACTGGGGCCGACTTCTCCTCCTGGGTAATAATAAATTCATATTAAATATATTTCTGCAGCCGACAACTTGTCTAGGGTTTTTATTCACTTCTTTGCTTCCTTCTGGAGTATTCTAATCTCGTCATAGGTCACAATAGAGGTTCATACCTCCCAAATCCACCATAATTATAACATAAATTAACCCCCTTTTTCCTTTTTCCCTTTTTAGTTAATAATTTTAAATTATCATAAAAAAATAAAACAATTATTCCCCCCTTTTTTAAAAATTTTACCCTAATAGATTTTTATGAATCATTTAAATTTCTTACCCCCCTTATTGTTACAAGATTTAGCGAAGAGTATAATTATTATTTATGTTGTTCCTTTTTTTTTAAATAGATAGATAAAATCTTACCACTAGCATAATTTAGGCTTAGACCTTAAATTTTCGTGTTGGGCAACATTTTATTAGGGAATTTGTTTTTGTTTTAATTTTTAACACGTTATTCATCCTAAGGCCATCTAGGTTCATTCATTTATCATTAACAATGCGATGATCCCTTTAGGACTCACTAGGTGCTCCAAGGGTGCCACTCGCCTCATTTGTTCCCTTGTGCGACGTGCCCTTTAGGACGCACCACGTGCTCCAAGGGTGCCACTTGCCTCTTATGTTCCCTTGCACGATGTGCACTTCAGGTCACACCACGTGCTCCAAGGGTGCCACTCGCCTCTTTACTAACTTGGTAGACATCAAAAACCCCTGGAGTCAATACTTCGCCAGGTGAACTTGTGGGAGACTAAGGGCCTCTAAGGAATAAGGCCCCCGCCTTATTTCGTGCCCCTTAGAATCATCATGAGTGACTATCGCAGTCTTTCCTCATGGCATAGTGGGTCCTCTCAAACTAGGTAAATGTTAACCTACATTTCAAGCCACGGCGGGAGTGATAGTAGGTTGTGGCATGACTGTTGTCCACACCTCTCCCTCAACATATCTGGTAGTCGTGCATGACCCTTTTACTCCACATGTGAGTCTGGTCGGCAAGCTATCGTCAGCCTACATCATCAACAAATCATTCCAGAATATATCCATATCATATCATCTAATTAGATGTACTAATATCACAATAAAACAATCAAACCCTAATGGTACACTCCAAGACTTGATCCGGAGTCCAAGGGGTCCATCGATGCCTCTGCATCTTCAAGGTCCAAAATTTTGCACACTCAGTAAAATTGAGTCAATAACACTTGTCTATGTCAATGCAGTAAAACATGTCATCAATTCATAACGCCTCATAATCAAACTCAAATGTTTTAATAACATAATAATCTGGATCACTTCAGAGCAAGCGTCCTCAAAAAATAAGTTCGCTCAGTGCACCAGAGTGGGATGTTACAATTGGTGATGCCATACATAAGAGAAATTATGTAATTCAATAAATTAGAGAGATTTCCCAAAGCATTGCTAGTTTTTCATCCAAAATACATAATTTTGAAGAATACTTGCAAAAGGATTTGGAAAATGATGAATGATTTTTCAAGGAAGCTGTAAATACATTTTTAGCCAAAGTCTCAAGCTTAAATGAAGACCAAATGAAACAACAAAAACTTCCTTTTCCTTACCGTATGAAAGAGATCAATGCATGATAGTTAAGGAGAATCAAAGAATTAAGAGAAATGATAAATGAAATTTATGTTTGAAGGAATAAAAAGAGTGATTTGTTTCCCAAACTTGTTAGTCTTACTAAATAATTGAATGGTCCCAATTTATTGATGGATACCATGATCCTATCAAAATAATATTTAATGGGACAACTTAATGCATTGAAAGTTGTGTGGGCAAATGAATTTACCAAAAATATAGAATATTTTGAAGATGAAGTTGAAAAATGGTTAGTTCAATATTTTAACAGGAATGATGAAGTGGAAAATATGTTGCATCAATCAAATATATATTTGAGGCAATCTAAAAATCAGTGGTTTGAAATTAAAACTAAACATGAAATCACTATGGCACCTTTAAGGGAGTAAATTGAGGAGTGGTTGTAAAAGTAGTTAATCAGAATTACTGAACTGGAAAATCAATAAACAATTATAGTGGTTATGCCACCTCAACCACAACATACACCTATAAAGGAACCAACCGCAAGCAAGTAAAGGTTACAGATGCTTTCCATCATAGTGAGTCAAGAAACAATCGTTTTCCTTTTTTTTTTCTTTTTCTTCTATAGTCATTTGTCACATTGCCTTTATTTCCCAGTACTCTGTGAAAACTAGGATGACCCTTGATTGTTTTTCTCTCTTATTCTAGGTATTTTCTTTTTATGGTTAACGGGAGACATTCTCAGTCCTCTTTGAAGGATGAACGCATACTTTTTCTTTAAAGACATTTAATTTATATTTAAAGACCTACATTATTTTTTAGACTCCGAGAGAACTACATGGGATACTACATTATTTTATTCTCAAATACTTTTATTTGAAGTTTGATTTTCCAAGTTTTTAATCCATCATAATATTTTTGGTGTTTAATGGAAT
>JZKD02S2050164.1:295957-314052 GCA_000966675.3 Picea glauca | reverse complement strand
TTCTTACTCATCAAAAATATAGTGATCTTGGAATGCTTCTCTTAAATCATTTTCAGTGAAAAAATAAAATTGTAAAGAAATTTAATTAATCTCTTACCTTCTTAAGGTTGGATAGACAAAATTTGATCTGAGTGAACCTTAATCATCATCATAAACTATAATTACAACTAACTAGCTATATTGTATATTATATGATATAATATATGTTGTAACTAATGAGTTATAATATATAATATATATTGTCAATTGGGTTTATCTTGAGTGGTTGGGAGGAATGATTGTTATCCTCCCCACCAAGGTTCAATTACTATCAATAACATGTTGAGCTCTTAACAAGTATAGTATACATAGACTAAAAAAGTGTTTCGGGCCTACCACACCTGAAAAAAAATTTAAATGATCGACAAGACTTCTCACATTGGCTCAGGGCTATGTGGAGAAGAATATCAAGAAAAGAATGGAATTAATTACTAAGACTTGGGAGATGTCAAAGAACATGGTCTCTTTTGGAATGAGAGCACACGCTTTTCATGAATATTTACAGGCAAATTTGAAAAATGAGAAAGGTTTTTACCTTGATACGGTTGTACCATTTGGTTTTAAAGTTACCAATATGACAGAGTTGAGAAGAAGAGAGGAGGATCTCCCTTCTCCAAACCGGATAAAACAACTAAACTCATGCTGGAAGGAAAATGTTAAAAACTTGAATATTATTTTCCAAGCATGTAGTCAGGCCATAACCAGAAGAGAAGAATTATTCAAAAAATTTACTGAGATAGCTCTAGTTGGGAGCACCAATGAGGTCCGAGACCCCAAGAAGGGTTATCATTTGAAAAATTCTATGACATTCTTGAGAATAGTGAAGATGACGTGGAAAAATGGCTAGTTTATTATTTGATTAAAAATCAAGATATTGAAGAAGCTTTGTAGAATATTTGTATTGATCTAAGGGACTTGGAAGGTGGGCTCTTCAATATAAAAATTCGGCATGAAATCAACGTGGTGCCAATGAGGAGCTACATCGAGGAGTGGTTTAATTGTCGGCAAACTTATCGATGAAGGGCAAAGAATGGTTTAGACGGTTCCTACAATTGTCAATGAAAGCCATAAAAGGACATCAACGAGCAAGTGAAAAACATGCGATACCATCATAGTAAGTTCATATTGATCACATATTTATTTCTTTATCAAGCTCTTCATCCAGTTACTCCACCTCTTTAAATAGAAAGGTTTAACCAAAGACTGATAATTTCCTTTTTATTCTTACCAGGTCTTATTGTCTTCCACCACCAACTTTCTTCTTTCTACGAACTTCATTATTATAAATATTTGATTTATGGTCCACGAGAGCATCAATCCCAGTAATTATGACAAACACATTTTAACTTCAGATAATATGTATTGAACTATATATAAAAATTCGGCATGAAATCAACATGGTGCCAATGAGGAGCTACATTGAGGAGTGGTTTAAAAAGGTTTTCGACAAACTTACCGATGAAGGACAAAGAACGGTTGAGATGGTTCCTGCAACTGTCGATGAAATCCATAAAAGGACATCAATGAGAAAGTGACAAACATGTGATACCATCATAGTAATTTCATATTGATCACATCTTTCTGTCTTTATCAAGCTCTTCATCCAGTTACTCCACCTCTTTAAATAGAAAGGTTTAACCGAAGACTGATAATTTCCTTTTTCGTCTTACCAGGTCTTGTTGTCTTCCACCACCAACTTTCTTCTTTCTATGAACTTCATTATTATAAATATTTGATTTATGGTCCACGAGAGCATCACTCCCAGTCATTATGACAAACACATTTTAATTTCAGATAATATGTATTGAACTATATATTTTTAGAAATTCCAATAGAGTTATTTTGGGAATAATCTCGATTCTACTTTGTAACCCAGTTTTTCTGAATATAAATTATTTGAGGTTGATCTATCATTATCTTCATTTGAGTTTCCCATGTATCACTTTGTCAAAGTTCTCTTATGCATGGGGATCATTTTCTTTTATTTTTTGTATGTGATCATAAATCTGTAGCCCTACTATGATGGATGTGAGGAATTTTTTTTTATTTTCTTTAAATGTATGAATGTATGTGTTTCTTGGTCCATTCTTAGGAACTTTCTTTTTAAAAGAAAATAAAAAAAAAACATTTTTTTGTTTTCTGTTATATCTATTTTACTTTCCTTTGAAAAACTTCTATAAATTTCCCACATTTTAAAAATATCGAACAAAGGAGTACCACCTCTATAAAAACGCAAGAGGATTTATATCCTTGTGATTTTTTCATTTCGGTCCTAACAGATTCAAGAATCAACATTTTTGGCGAGCGTACTGGGGACATGAAATGAAAATTTGGAACTCGACCAAGCATTTTTGAAAGAATATATGACTTTACCCCAAGGTAATCAGTCCCATTTAAAATTTGGATTGAATAGTCAATGAAGCATTTTGCACCAATTGTATAATCTGGTAATATCAACAGCTGATCCAGAATTGGATCCAAGAGCTAGATGGGGCTCAGAAAGGCCTAAAAATCAAAGTGCTCATAATCTCTTCAAAATGGATTTGTGCGTAGGCCTCGACGTTACAAAACCAACGCAACTTTAACAGGCTCAAACGGATGTCGTATGACCAAGATATCGTGATCTGTTCATTTGGCCAAATAGGCAAAAATAACATTGATTGTACAGTCCATATAGTGCCACGTGGCAGCTAACTCTACAGGCCGTACGGATGTACAGCTGATGTGGCAAGGTAAAATGGATGTTGACATGGACATGTACAGGTGGACCAATCAGGGAGTGACACATGTCACCACTGCAAGGGTGACACATGGTACGTCCGTACAGATGACGTGGCAGTTGACTGTGCAGTGATGTGGCAGAGAAGTGGTGTGTTGATTGGGCATTGTTTGCTAATAGACGGTTGAATCCAGTTGTGACACATGGAATTTATTCGTTGAATGTGAAGGTTCCACGTGGACTAATCATGTGTTGCCATGTGTCACCCCTTTATTGGTCGTTGGTTTATTGTTATGGAAAAAGTTTTTGTAGTCTACAAGTTTCGAACCTGTGACCTCTATTCCGGGTGAAAGGCTTAGCAGGGTCGGGCTAGTCATCCCTGCCATGAGTGTCACTTACTATAGCAATGTGTTTAATTATATTTAAATTTAAATTTATGGTATTCCAGGCAAAGAAAGGGTTGGGGCCTAGCCCCAACCCCTGATCGCAACACATATTCATGTAACCTTCGACGTGGATGTATTATGGTGAAGCCCCTTGTGGAGTTATCCCTCGACACAAGTTTTACCACCAGACCACAACATATAACCCAGGCCCAATACTTAACACATGACACATGTGGATAATCGTTGAGGACTAGCCCTAGTCACATGGGATTTTACATAAGAGCCAAACCTCTAGTAAGTTGTTAGTGTGGGTTAAGGGGTTAGCCCTGGTCGGTCGGGATAGCCCATCTACCAAGGGGAACAACCATTGGCTAAATGACCAGGTGTTAAATAGTTCAGACGCATGGAGGTATAGGTGTGGGCTTATGACCACGACCTCCGACCAAGGGTCGAGAGTTAAGGGGCCAGCCTAGCATGCGCACTAGCCTAGGGCACATGGAGGGTTCCTAAGTGACTAGGAGCCCGAAAAAGAGGTTGTGCCCCAAATAGTTTTACCAAGTGGGTTTTATACTATGTAATATGATTTTTAAATGGATTTTAGCCTGATATTGGGAGATTTAGTACATTATTGGGGGATCTTGGGCCCTTTTTTAGGACAAATATTGGGGGGAAGTTGGGAGATGGTTACCAAATCTTGGCCTATATAAATCGGGGCTTATTGAAGCCAAAGAGAGAGGTTCATAACAGATTTATACTGAAGAATTGCCAAGACAAAGCCATTTTTGTGCAGGGAAGTTGTTGAGGAGAGCATCTTTGCAGGCCATTTTTGGGAGCTCCGTTCATCCGATTTTAGTGTTGTCAGTTTTGTTGGGTTACAGAGATCTAGTAGAACAAGACCAAATCAGTCTGTAATCCTTTTGGAATGGATGTGATGTACTTTTAAATCTTTGAACAAAAATAAGAAAAGCCTTACCCACTGAGACAAAGGCCCAGAGACGTAGGCGAGATTGTCAAACTCCATTATCACATTGGTGTTTATGGTTTGTTGATTCTCATGATTTATTTTAGATCTGTATATGTTTATATGGTTTTTATGTTTCCTCATCATTTCTTCATCTTTCATTAGATTCCTAAATGGTAAAATAACTCATGCATAATAACTCAACCATTTTCATATTAAAGATCGTTTCAGATCAAGTGGTATTAGAGCTAGTTGAGGGTTGGATTTTGAGTTTTCATGTTTACTAGGGAAAAGATCATCTCAGTTGAGGAAATTACATCTAAAGGGGGACTTTCTCAAGATGAGAAGGATATGCGAAAAGGTCTCTTTTCCATGTCGTAGATGGTGAAAGTGTTCTATGAAGACTACTTGGAATGAAAGAGATCGGTTCAAGTGAAAGCTTCAACGAACAACAAAAGCGAAGAAGAATTGAAGGGAGTTCCTTCTGCAGTGAATTGAGAAAACAACTCTGAGGTATACAATGGAAGTCATTCTTCAATTTCACATTGTTCCCATCAAGATGGTTCTTTTGGTGCATTTGAAAAACATACAAGAGGTATAGGTTTGAAATTGCTAACCGAGATGGGATATGAAGGAAAGGGGATTGGAATTGAGGGCCAAGGTATCGTTAATCCCATTGAGGTTTTGGAAATACCTCATTATTTAGGATTGGGATATGGAAAATAGGATATTGGATCATCCTCAAAGATGGGTTCCAAAACATCAAAATCAAGTGATGCTTCATATGACCAGCCTAAATCATTGCAGGATCGATTCACGAAAGGTGATGGTGTATCACTCCATGATGATGATAGTGAATGCAAGTCATATCCAAAGAAAAATGAATATCAACAAGGAAGGTATAATGGTCATGATGTTTCCAATTCTCTTTTTGTTTATAAAAAGAATAATCATGTAATCTGAAACTTGTGGAATATGTATCCATGTACTTTTTTTCATTCACCCAAGCATTGTGTGGCACAGTGTTGGAAGAGACAATATTTGTACAAGAAGTATATGTCGACTAGGAAGGAGAAACGACATAAAGAATCAACTCCACAACGAAATAAAGAGAAGGGAAAACAATTTTAGATGCCAAAAACTCACTGCACTCATTGCAACAAGGGTGGAGATTTAAAGGCTAATTGTTGGAAGCTTAATCTGGAGCTTCGTCCAAAGAAGGAAAAAAGGATTGCACATGTACTCACAAAGGAAGAGGCGTTACCAACGAATAAAGAGGAACACCATGAATAAAATAAACCAGCCTCTTGGTTATGCCATAAGTGGATGCCACATCTTCATTGTATTTTGCTTCCATTAATGTAATCACACATATTGAAATGATGACCTGTTATAACATCATTTTTATACAACATAGTGTTTTTTGTTTTTCCTTATCGGTATGTAATCTGTAAGGTTCATTTTGTAACCTTTTGGAGGACCAAAAGGTATTTAGTGGGGAGGTGTGATCCAGAATTGGATCCAGGAGCCAGATGGGGCTCAGAAAGGCCTAAAAATCAAAGTGCTCAGAATATCTTCAAAATGGACTTGTATGTAGGCCTCAACGTTATGAACCCAATGCAACGTGAACAACTTCAAACGAACTCCATATGACCAAGATATCGTGATTTGTTCATTTGGACAAACAGACAAAACAAATGCTGACTATACACTCTGTATAGTGCCACGTGGCAGCTGACTGTACAGGATGTATGACCATATAGATGATATGCCAAGGTATAGTGGATGTTGATGTGGACAGTTATAGGTTGACTAATCAAGGAGTGACATGTTTCACCACTGCAAGGGTGACACGTAGCACATCCATACGGCTGACATGGCATCATGAAACATGGTAGTTGAGCATGCAGTGATGTGGTAGAGAAGTAGTGTGTTGATTGGGAAGTGTTTGTTGATAGCTAGTCGAATTTGGTTGTGACACGTGGTGTTTATTCATTGAATGTGAAGGTGCCACATGGACCAGTCCTGGGATGCCACGTGGCACCCCTTTATTGGTCGTCAGTTTATTGTTATGGAAATTTTTTTGGGGGTCTATGGGTTTCAAACCCATGACCACTAGTCTGGGTGAAAGGATTGGCAGGATTGAGCTAGCCAACCCTCCCACGAGTGTTTCTTACTATAGAAATGTGTTTAATTATATTTAAATTGCAATATATGGTATTCCAGGTGGAGAAAGGGTTGGGGCCTAGCCCGAGCCCCCTGTTGCAACACGTATTCATGTAACCATCAGCACAGATTTATTATGGTGAATCCCCTAGTGGAGTTATCCCTGAGCGCCATTTTTACCACCGGAACATAGCATATAACCTAGGCCCAATACTTAACACATGACACACGTGAATAACTGTTGGGGACTAGCCCCGGTCACATGGGATTTTACATAGGACCTGGACCTACAGTAAGATGTTAGCATGGGTTAACGGGTTAGCCCTGGTCAGTTGGACTAGACTGTCGACCAAGGGGCATAACCACCAGCTAAATGAACAGGTGTTAAATGCTTCGGGAACATGGAGGTATAGGTGTGGGCATATGGCCATGACCTACGACCAAGCATCGAGAACTAAGGGGCTAGACCAATGCACGCACTATCCTAGGGGCACATGGAGGGTTCCCAGGTGACCATGAGCCCAAGAAAAAGGGGTTGCACCCCAAATATTTTTCCTCGGTGGGTTTTATACTATGTAATATGATTTTTAAATGGAATTTAGCCTAATATTGGGAGATTTAGTTCATTATTGGGGATCTTGGGCCCTTTTTGAGGCCATATCTTGGGGGGAAGTTGGGACATGGTTACCAAATTCTGGCCTATATAAAATAGGGCTTCTTGAAGCTAAAGTGATAGGGTCAGAACAGGTTTATGCTGAAGAATTACCAAGCCAAAGCCATTTTTAATCAAGGAAGCTATTTTGGAGAGCACCTTTGCAGGCCATTTCTGGGAGCTTCGTTCATTCAATTTCAGTTTCGTCAGTTTTGTTGGATTCCATAGATCTGGTAGAAAAATACCATATCATTTTTTGATCCTTCTGTCACTATTGTTATGTACTTTTAAATCTTTTAACTTAAATAAGAAAAACGTCTCCAACTAAGACAAAGTCTCGGAGACGTAGGCGAGATTTTCGAACTCTGTTATCACATTGGTGTTTATGGTTTGTTGATCCTCGTGATTTATTTCATATATGTATATGTGTATGTGGTTTTTATGTTTCCTAGTTATTCTTCCTCTTTCATTATATTCCTAAATGGTAAAATAACTCGTGCATAATAACTCAACCATTGTCGTATAAAAGATCTTTTGGATCAATAGCCTAAACTCGAGAGGATTTAGAAGGATCCTAGCAGATATTATTCCAAGAAGAAGAAATAGAAATCCTCCGAAGATAAAAGAAATAATAACGACAAGATTGAAGAGACCAAAGATTGGCTAGAGCACCACAAGAACAAGGTCAAGAATGAAGCCGGATGAATACATGGCACCCATTACAAGAAGTAAAAGAAAGAAACTCTCTGTCCTTAGAAGTGAAAAGTTTGATCCTGAAACCTCCTCAAAAATGGAAGTGAGAGACAAACAACCCCGAAATGAGCATCATGAGGAGAGACAAGGAGGTGAAAGATATGTCGTAAAAAACCAAGGAATCCCAGGGTTTGGAAATAGAAGGAGGGTAAGAGATTCCCCTCTTAATATCATAGTTGAAAAACATGTGATCCTTGTTCTCCCTAAGGGAACCTTAAAGGAATTTTATCAATATGGGACAATCGATGAAAAGAGGCATGTGCACTTATTTCTTGATGTTTGTGACTTTCACCAAGTTGAATATGATAATGTCATGGTGAGGTTGTTTCTGCAAAATTTATCAGAAAGAGCTTATGAATGGTATACAATATTTCCCAATAGATCCATTCGCTCATTTAAAAACCTCAAAGATATGTTCCTAACTATGTTTTCCCCACAAATTTCCTACCATACCCTCCTCACAGACTTCACCCAGATTGGGTTGAGGAAGAACGAAAGCATATGAGATTTTAATTTTAGGTTCAATAAGACCTTGAGTAAAATCCCAGAAGACAAAAGACCAAATGACCCGGTCATAGTCAGTTTTTATAAGAATGAAATGCCCCTGAATGTAAAATATGACATCAAAACATCCCAAATGGATACTTTGGAAGAAGCAATGACAAAGGCCACTGATATGGAAAAAATTATGATTGAAATAGGTGTTGACCTCGAAATTATACTGGGAAGAGTACAAAGGAAGATGGGAGGATTGAATATTTATAATCAAGGAACTTCCATCTCTATAAAGAATGAATAATTTAAACCTCAGGCGGCTCAGAATCAAACGACCGGTAGAGGATTTTTTAAAGGAACCATGCCTAACGTAAAATTTGATCTTGTGGCAACACAGAAAACAAAGCAAAGAATTGAGATTGTGCAGATGAATAGAACCATCAAACATATGCAAAAAGAAATAACCAGGATGAGAAGGGGAGATAATTACATGCCAAACCCAAGAATGTCGATTCCTGAACAAAGGAGGAACTCTCCCCCTGAAAAGAGATTCAGGTTCGAGAATACTGACGACCAACAGAGACCAAGGGTTCCCAGACAACCTACTCCAAACACGATTGTTTTGGATGATGTCTATGATGAGTAATTGATTGAGAAAGAAGGTTATTACTTACCTGATGAAATATCTGAGATAGTGCATATGGACGGATGCGACATCCATGTATATATATGGAGAGGGCGACAACAATCCTAACTCACAAGAAAACATCGCCCAAACAAGAGGGTTTGTAAATAGAGCAAAGAATAAAGGTGACCACAACAAAGAAAAACAAAAACAAAAATAAAAGGAAAAAGAAAATGAGAAAGTTTTGAATGATAACTTATAAGGTGACAGTTGGAACTACAAGGAAACACATGGCGTCAAGATCAAGTCAAATGATGCATAATGTCATGGAGGACTTAAGTAAGTTGAGCATAGATTTTCCTTTTACAGAAGTGGTGAAGATTCCTCAGCATAGGAGGAATATCTTGAAGATGTTGGATGATCCATTAGGAAGAAATGAAGTTGTTGTTACCACTCCAAAACATGACCAGAGCCCGTCAACTACTAAGCTGAGAGAAAAATTTTGCCCTTCTACATTTCAATTGAAAACCATGATGTTGCATTACATAATTGTTTAGTTGATACTGGTGCGACAAATAATATAATGCCACTTGGGGTCATGGAAGTGTTGTGCATGAGTTTCACTAAGTATTATGAAACTAATGAGATCATATATGAAATCGATTCTAGAAAAGTGTCCGCGTACGGGGAAATCAAGGAATTTTATGCCTGGATTACAATAGCTCCCCATATGATCACAATTTTTAATATTATCTTGGTAGACCTACCTCCAACATATGGGGTGGTGATGGGAAGAGAATGGACCTCCATGATCGGTGGATACATAATGAACAACGTAGTTGTATGATGATACTAGGCAGGGAGGGAGTAATGATTAAAGTACCTCGTGAACCTAGAAAACCTTTCTCTATGCTATCTGGGACATGGAGCACAATGAAAACCTATAACAAGTTCAATACTTATTGGGCCCAGAATATTTTTTTGAAGGCTACTGGAGAATGTCATTTGACGGAGCCTGTTCTAAATATGGGAACGGAGTTGGAATTGCTCTCTTAAGCCTAGACAAGACAACACATCCTCACATTGTAAGACTAGAGTTTCCATGCACGAATAATGAGGCAGAATATGAATCTTTTATCCAGGGGATGATCCTCACACAATGAATGAAAATAGAACATCTCATTGTGACTGGAGATTCATAGTTGGTCATCAATCAAAAAGGAAAGGCTTAAGATTTATTTTAAAAGAATTAATGAACTAATGGAATCATTCGTCTCTTTGAATATCAATTTCATCCAAGGGATAAGAATCACAAGGCCGAATCACTAGCCTTGGCGTCCTCATTATCAAACCCAGACAATGTCCTAAGAAAAATGTCTTTCTAGGTAGAAAGGGCCTTTCGTCCATCCGTGCCCAATAATATTGAGTACATACAAGTGTTTGACAATGATGAACAATTAGAGAATTTTTTGTTAAATGATAATGATGAAGAAGACGATAGCTCGACTGTCGGCCCAAAAGACTGCATACAATATGAATCTTTTTTACAAAAGATGATCATGCCAAGAATCTTCTTGAAGAAGTTTTAGTTCGAAAGGTGCAAGAAACAAGAAAATTCAATGTTGGAGCAGACCAATCCCCAAAATATGTCAATTTGGGAGTTGATTGCACCCCCGAAAAGGCCAATCAATATGTTTCCTTATTAAAACAATATATTGATGTATTCTCTTGGACCTATCACGATTTAAATGCCCATGATTAAAATATATTCCATCATATCATTCCTTTGAGGGAAGAAGCCAAACTGGTGAAACAAAAAATAAGAATGATGAATCCCAAGGTGAAACCTCTAGTAAAAATTGCGTTGGAGAAGTTGAAGAGGGCAGGGACAATCTATCCCATTAGACATTCAGACTGTCTTTCAAATCCAGTGATTGTAAGGAAGAATACCTTGGAAATATGAATGTGCACTAACTTCATAGATCTTAACAAAGCAAGCATAAAAGATAATTTCCCATTGCCCAACATGGATGTTTTGCAACAACAAGTTACTGGATCGGCCTGCATGTCTATGTTGGATGGTTTTTCTGGATATAATCAGGTTTTAGTAGCTAAGGAATATAGATCGAAGACAACATTTATCACACCATGGGAAACATATGCATATGCTAGAATTCCCTTCAGTTTGAAGAATGTTGGAGCCACATTCCAAAGGGCCATGGATCATGAGTTCAAAGGATTGATAGGAAATTTTATGGTGGACTATCAAGATGAATTGATAGTGCATTCAAAGAAAAGGGAGGATCACATCAATTATTTAAGAAAAGTCGTTGAAAGATGTAGATTATATAGGGTTTTTATCTGAACCCAAAGAAATGCTTGTTCATTGTGACTCAAGGAAAGTTTTTGGGCCACATTGTATGCAAGGAAGGGATTTAATTTGATCCAGAAAGAGTTAAATCAATTAATGAACTCAACCCCCTGACATCTAAGAAACAAATCCAGTCATTTTTCGGGAAAATCAATTTTGTTCGAAGATTTATCCCTGATTATGCAAGCATCATAAAACCTATCAATTTATTGCTGAAAAAGGAGCAGATATTTGAGTAGACAACAGATACTCAGGAAGCGTTCAACAATATCAAAAGGTAAATCACCACCACTCCAGTTCTCATTAGTCCAGACATTCATAGATATTTTATTATCTATTCATTTTCTACAGAGGCAATCATTGCGTCCATCCTCACTCAGAAAAATAGCAACGGAGAAGCACTCCCGATAATTTTTACGAGAAAAACCCTATACAACTATGAGTTGAGGTATTCATAACTTGAGAAAGTTATGAATATATATTAAAATCCCATGTTATAGCTTATGTTCCCTTGTCACCAGTCAAGATGCTTCTAAATCAACAGTTGAGAGAAGGGAAATGGGCTAATTGGTTAGCGAAAATTCAAGGGTATGATATCGAGATTAAACCTTTGAAGGAAATAAAAGGACAAGGTTTATGCATTCTTATTGCAAATGGGAACTTGGTTGATGGGATGATTTCAATATCAGTCGGGGAACCATTAGCTGATTCAGAATGGTACAGAGATATCATATAATATTTAAGGTTTAGGCAATTCCTTGTTACAATGAGTTCCATGGAGCGAAGGAAACTCAAGATGAAGGCGAACCAATACGTGTTGATTGTTGACATACTTGTTAGAATAAATTTCGATGGCATACTGTTGAGATGTGTCGATGAGAATCAAGCTCAAGGACTGATCAAAGAATTCCATGAGGGAATATGTAGTGGACACTTTGCACCTATTGCAACTACCCACAAAATAATCAGAGTGGGATTCTAATGGTTGTTAATATTCATGGATTTGTACGCTGTAATAAGGAGATGTTTGTCATGTCAACAATTTTTCAGGAAAAATGAAGATAGGTGTGATTCCTCTATAGCCGATTAATCCAAAATCCAGCAAGGGGCATATGTACATTATGATAGCTACTAATTATTTCATGAAATGGCTAGAAGCGATGGCACTAAATAATGTTGACACCAAAGAATTGATTAGATTCCTCAAGGACAACATTTTGTTGAGGTTTGGTGTCCGTGATAAATTTATAACAAACAATGGTTCGATCTTCATTAGGTCAAAGTTCACGGAGTTTTACGGACAATATGGAATCTTCATGGGTCAATCATCGAATTAGTATCCACAAGGAAATGGCCTTGTTGAATCCACAAACAAAACACTTGTGCAGATATTGAAGAAAAACATTGATAGAGACCAAAGGAATTGGCATCTGAAGTTGACATAAGCATTATGGGAAAGCAAGACAACCCCGAAGGATAGCACTGGGATGTCTCTGTATCTATTGGTTTATGGGAAAGAGGAAAAAATGTCGATTAACCTAGAGCTTAATGCATTGATCTCCGTGGTTAATACTGAGGATACATAAGACACTTCACCTATCCAGAAAAGGATCAATCAATTTCTAAAGTTGGAAGAGGAATGAAGCGAGGCCCTGAATTGAACTTCTCAGAGGAAACAAAGCATCAAGAAGTATTTTGATCAAAGCACAACTATGATTAACTTTCACAAGGGTGAACTATTACTGCTTTGGAACAAAGCCAAGGAGAATCCATCCATGCATACCAAGTTCGAAGCACTCTGGATCGGACCCTATGTCATCTAAAATATATTGGTATTCAACTCATATATTCTCCAAGAGATGAAAGGAAAAAGGTTAATGTTGCCTTTCAATGGGCAACATATGAAAGGTTTCTTCTCCTAACACTTTTTCACTCTCATTGTACATAATTTTATTTTTAGTTTGTATATTCTTAATTGGCTCCATAGCCCAATGGGCGGAAGCACCTAGTCACATGAGATTCTTAATTCTTGACAACCCATAAGGGGTGATCATCCAACAGTTGGAGCCTGTTGTTGAGGTCATTTCCCACTTCTGAAATTTCCCTCCCCTTTTCTATTTTCCCAAGTTCTTTTCTCCCTTTCTTTTCCCTCTTCTATACTTACCCGTTTTTTCCATTTTATTTTTTCCCTCCTACTATCCCTTTCTAGTTCTACACTTAGTTGCACTTTTCAGACCGCAGGTTCCAGTTTTGGTGGACACATTATTTCTCATCTCCATCTATAACTTCACATCACGAGCCCGACCGACTGTTGTTTTGTTCCATACCTAGCCGACTCTACGATTGTCGGTTCCCGGGTTGGCGGGATCGAACTTTCATGCTACTATTTTTCGTGATATACACATTGCAGCAAAAAATTTTACTATCTACATTATGATCCCCGGACTCCCCGAACTCCCAAGTCTCATTCCACCTACGATGAGTCTGTCCAACCGTTGTGTCATTCTATACTTAGCCAATTTCACACCTTGTATCATAGCGGACTCACGGGTTCATGGGTACACAAAAATATCAAATCATATTTTTCTCTCATCCATCCCCGCCACCCTCACAGCCTTCCCAATACACATTTACTATTATTTTAATGCTAATAACTTACCATACATGTTCAAAAGGATGGTCATTAATAAGTGAAAAGCTCGAGGATATCACCTATTAAAACACATTGAAGCAGGATTTACAGAGGATTATATTATCCCACTCCAATGTTCATTTTAAACATAATATGGAGCAAGGGAACATTCTCATCAACTTATGGCAGCAACTCATCAAAATTTCTATGGAGATACATTGAATATTTTCGGGTGTGAGAACCATAGTTCTCAGTGGTCTAGAGCATATTCCTACTGCTCATCCTCTTCTTCCCATAAGGAGGTAATTTGGACATCTGGAATTGCACACGTAGGTTGTGTCCCATAAGTCTTTGACTATAAGGAGTTGGTCACCTAGTGCATCGAGAGATATATTCCAAGCCAATAGATTATTCAGTTGCAGGACCATTCCCCTATCTCTCTATCACCACAGGTATTCTGTAAGATGTTGAGACTTCTTGAACCAACGCTCACCTTCAAGGGAGAAGATTGTAGGTATTTCTTAAAAAAGTATGATGATGGATTGGACCTCTTACCTGAATTCCTAGAGAACCCAGTGACCGTCCCTGAGGACATCATGAGAGTGCAAGTTGGCTCATTTAAAAATCCTTTATGGGAAATTTCATGGCTTTTTACGAGCATAACAAGACATGAAACTACAGCCAACATCTCTCGGATGAGTCCTTACATTATATATTTTACAGTCAAAGACCGGGCCATCTTCAATTGGGGTAAGTTGATTTCCATTGGAATCTCTTCCCAATTGTCGCAATACAAGAAGGAGAAGAAATTATTTGTGTCATCTTATTTGGTTTTCGTGATAGCGCATTGATTCTAGTTCTCAAGATTATTTGTGTGTAAGAAGGTAAACTATGAATTCGACCCAATAACCTTATGGTATCAAACATTATGGAGGCACAAGGCCTCCCAGTATCTTTATGAATCTTTTAATGATTTTGTCTCAATGTTTAAAGATTTGTTGTTTGGAAAGGACTCGCCCTGGATGTCTGACTAGGCGAGTAAGTTCCTGGATAGGAAGGGGACAATAGAACAAATGTAGAAGTATAAATTTATAAGAATTTTTGGTTCCAAGGAAAATCCTTCCTTCCTTCCATGCCACATATCTGACAAAATGTTTGTTGCTGAAATAGCAAGGAAGTACAACTACTGGTTGCATTTTTTGCATGAAAAGAGAAAAATCAATTCATACCTCTACCTTGGAAAGTTGGGGACTTCATATTCAAAAATATGAAAAAGATTAATGAATTCATGGGCCACTTCCACGGCCTCAATCTAAAATGTGTTGAAAGAGTAAAAGGGCTCGACCTTAGCAAAATTTTTGTGGAACATCTATTAGGTGTTGGTTTCAACAATTCTTTCATTAATGTTATTCTAAATGAAGACTGATATAATGTCTCAGGCACTCCCTCTCATGACATCGACGACTTGGAAATGATACTCAACACCAATGATTCATACAAGAAGAGAGGAAAAGGTCTAGGTGAGAAAGTGCCCAATCCCCTACTGTCACTCCAAAGAGTACGAAATCTCGGAGCAGCGCTCCAACATCCCAACAAATTAAAAAAGTAACCCACAGTTCTTCAGGTGAAGGAGGAGATAAGAACCCTCCTTCAGGAAAAATTGAAAGTTCTCACTAACTTCTCTTGAGGAAGAAAATAAAAAAGACTGTGCAAGAAGAGGAGGGACCTAGAGGTGAAAGAAACATCCATGAAATCTCCCTCGAGGATATGGAACTCAAAATTGACATCGAAAAAGTGTTCCCCAATGTCGACCAACTAGAGAACACTGCTCACCAAAATCCTCAGATGGAAATAATTGAGAGTGATGCCTTCGATGAAGTAGTGTCTTTTGTATTTTAGAGCACCTTTTTTACAGCAAGTCCAAAAATTTGATTATTGGGAAAAGAGATGTAAAGAATAAAAAGGGGAAATCTCATTCAGAGATTAACCTATGGAACATGTGACCTTCCCAAATATCCCAAATTCACCGACAAACTGGATATGCTCTAGATAATTCTATTGGAGGACTTGAAGCAGAGAATGTCAGGTTAAAGGAGGAAATCAAATAATTGGAGGAAACTTTAATGCCTCTTCCAGTACTTGCTTGTCCTTTAGCAATGATTGGGCCTACCACACCTCCAACAAAATTAAAAGGATTGGCAAGCCTTCTCACATTGGCACGGGGCTCCGTGGAGGAGAATATTAAGAAAATAATGGAATTAATTATCAAGGCTTGGGAGATGTCAAAGAGAATGGTATCTTTTGGAATGAGAGCACCCACTTTTCATGAATATTTACAGGCAGATTTGAAAAATGAGGAAGGTTTTTACCTCGACGTGGTTGTACCATTTGGTTTTAAAGTTACCAATATGACAGAGTTGAGAAGAAGAGAGGAGGATCTCCCTTCTCTGAATCAGATAAAATAACTAAATGCATGCTGGAAAGAAAAGGTTAAAAACCTGAATATTATTGTCCAAGCATGCAATCAAGACATAACCAGAAGAGAAGAATTATTCAAAAAGTTGAATGAGATAGATCTAGCTGGGAGCAACAATGAGGTCCAAGACCCCAAATTGATACTCAACTCATTTTTCTTAACCTATAAATCATTTGACGAACAAGTTGAGATCTTTAAAGGGTTATCATTTGAAAATTTCTACGACATTCTTGAGTATAGTGAAGATGATGTGGAAAACTGGCTAGTTGATTATTCAATTAAAAATCAAGATATTGAATAAGATTTGCGGAATATTTCTATTGATCTAAGGGACTTGGAAGGCGAGCTCTTCAATATAAAAATCTGGCATCAAATCAATGTGGCGCCAATGAGGAGCTACATCGAGGAGTGGTTTAAAAAGGTTGTCGACAAACTTATCGATGAAGGGCAAAGGACAATTGAGATGGTTCATGTAACCACCGATGAAATGTATAAAAGGACATTAATGACCAAGCATAGTAAGTTCATATTGATCACATCCTTTTTCCTTTATCAAGATCTTCATCCACTTACTCCACCTCTTTAAATAGAAAGGTTTAACCAAAGACTGATAATTTCCTTTTTCTTCTTACCAGGTCTTGTCGTCTTCTGCCACCCACTTTCTTCTTTCTAAGAACTTCATTCTTATACATATTTTCTATATGGTCGGCAGGATCCTCAATCCCAATCATTATGATAAACACATTTTAATTTCATAGAATATGTATTGAACTATATATTTTTTTAGAAATTCCAAGAGAACTATTTTGGGAACAATCTCGACTGTACTTTTTAACCCAGTTTTTCTGAATATAAAGTATTTGAGGTTGATGTATCGTTATATTCATTTGAGCTACCCATGTATAACTCTATTAAAGTTCTCTTATGCATGTGGATCATTTTCTTTTCTTTTTTGTATGTGATCAAAAATCTTTATCCCTACTATGATGGATGTGAGGAAATTCTGTTTATTTTCTTTAAATGTATGAATGCATGTGTTTCCTGGTCCATTCTCAGGAACTTTCTTTTTAAAAGAAAATTTAAAAAAAAAACATTTTCCATTTTATGTTATATCTATTTTACTTTCCTTTGACGAACTTCTATAAAAGTCCCACATTTAAAACATATCGAATAGAGCAGTACCACCTCTATAAAAACGCAGGAGGATTTATATCCTTGCGAGGTTGTCGTTTCGGTCCTAATAGAATCAAGCGTCAACACTAGGAAAAGGTCACAAGGGTTAAGGCTCCAAACTAAAACCCTAACACTTGGAAAAACGAGGACCCTATGCATGTACATCCTCCAAAAAAATGTTGAGAATCGCATCTCAAGATGGTAACTACAGGTGGCGCATTCAAGATCGTATGACATGTTGGTTAACAACAAGAAGTTGGTGGGAATTAAATTAAGGATGATACTAATACGCGTTTAATCACCTCATAGAACTAAAAGACAACTCCTTTTATGCCAAGTTTTATCCATTGATCGATACGATGAAGCTTGTGTTAGTGTATATTAATACCCATTTTAATATGTTGTGTTTTAAAAACCATCATCTAATTTAAAAACTTGAAGTAATATATGTTGAAAAGTAAAAGCATTATTATATGACGAGAAAACAAAAAATCCTTGGTTGATATTATATCAGATATGTTAGCTAGGATCGTATAATACAAATTTCATACACATATATTCAAAATTTATGTTAGAAAGGTTTCAGTAATGAGTAGAAACGTTATCCATAAGAGGGATACACATTAAGTATCATTACAAGACACACA
>JZKD02S2050164.1:232198-248737 GCA_000966675.3 Picea glauca | reverse complement strand
TGCCATCCTCCGCTTGAGTCGTCCTGCATTCTCGCATGCTACACGTGAAACATTTTGCCTCTGCGTCTGCATATTAATATATACGAATAGTGAAGGAAACCCTCATGGGGAAGGTATTCCATCCTGCCATTCTCCCATCTTTCACGTGAACCCGAAAGGGAAGCCGACCTATGTAATTCGGTGAACCCAATCTATCTACACCTGCAGAACTGAGTTCATACCTTAACCATTTTTGGGTTGTGGTTTTCTGTTGTCTGAGTAGTGTTGTGTCATAAATGTTGGTTGTGCGGCCACACATTTACTTGATAGAGTATGCCTTTCTATCGTCAATTGCTTCTTAATAAGCCTTGATATGTCCTAGTGTTCAACTATTGTCTTGTTGGGTGTTCATACCCATTTTTCCCAATTGTTGTTGTTGTTGTCGTCCGTTCCCAACTATAGACGATTCGAAGATTGGTTGAAGAGGCAGGTTGTCAGGCCTATGATAATCTCTCCCAGGTAGGAGAGTCTGCTGGGAAGTGAGTTCTCCTAGAAGCAAGTCCCCTAGCAGCCATAGTACTATGAGACTTCTGGTCCAGCCTGTTGCTAAAGCCCAGGGTAAGGGAGGCATACTAGTCGATGGACTTGTATTAGTGAAGGTGTATCCTCTTGGGGTGGAGAAGGTGTGTGGGAAATGAGGGTCTATGTTTTGTGGGCATAAGTGGCTCCTGGGATAAAAGATCCTTCCTGTTTCTTTGTGCAACTTCCTTGTCATCCTTACCAAGCCTAGAATCCCCTTGTTCTGTGGAGTGTAGTCCCATCTCAGGGGTGACCTACTACTGAGAGTGATGAGCAGTGTGGTCTAAGGTTGGGAGGTTCATGGAATGTCTACACACAATTGGTGGATTTACTCCAGATAAAAGATAAGTATCATTGTTGTGCTTAATTATGTATTTTATGCATGTTTTGTGATGCTTGTATGTTTTCATGTATTCCGTTGCATGAATGAATTGTTTTTAATTCTATTTAAGTCTGTATGATGGAAATAATTATATGTTAGATGTGTTTAATGAATTAAAATGAATATATATTATATAAGTTGTAATTTCTACATGGTAGCATTACCTGGTCTCTCGACGGTCGGGGATGTATGATCTGCCATTTCAGAGAAATCTTTCCGGAAGAAACAAGAGGTTGAGAACTGAAACTACTGAAGGCTAGATTCATGGAGTAAATTGTAGCCACACATATGTAGTGATAGGAATCAATAGATCTTCCACTTCAGAATATTTCGATACAAGAAAAGAATATAGTTGAGAATTGAAACTCCCAAGGGCCGGAGAGTCGGAATCAACTGTAGTCGTTGATTTGGAAGGGAGCTACATGTTGATAGATCGTGTAGATCTGAGATCGTGTGTGGAAGGAGAATAGATAGCATTCGTTGATCATGGATCATTTTCGAAAGCATGAGATCGATGGTCAGGAATAATTGTGGGGCCAGAACTTGCTCGGATGTTAAAAATCTGAGAGCAGGTCGCAATTTATACCACGGTTTTAACAAAGTGATATGTGGTAGTTGGAGGTGAATTGTGGGGAAAAAAGTGAGTTAGCCTAAAATGACTTTTGTTCGCGCCCACAATCAAACACTTATGTGAGTTCATAGCCCAGAGCCATATGAAGGAAGGGGCCAATACAAAAGGAGCTAGCACCTGAAAATTGGCATTTCACCAGTGTGTAGGAAGAGATTGTGGGTTCCATAGAACCTGTGCCTAAAGGAGAAAAGGGGACCTATGCATAATTTTTTTGGGTTCAATCACGAGCCCGAAGAGTCAATTCGACTGAGAAAATTGAAAGATCCTTTGACCGAGAGGTCATCAGACCCCACTGAGGTGGGGGTACTGCGTCGAAAGTTTTTAGGGAAGGAATAATCATGCACATTGATCACAATGAGAGCACAAGAAGATCCAAGAATCTGGGAAGAATTGTAGACTTCTAGGATCAACAAGGAAAAGTTGCACATGGGAAAGAAGTTGTTGCAATTTCTATGGCAACAAGTATGTTATGAAGTTTTTGAGTCAGCCAGAGGAAATAATGTTTGTGTGTTTGCAGGTGTTGTTGGTGATATTGTTGCATAAGGAGGGAAGAAACAAAAAGTTGAAGTGTTGATTATAAGTTTGATAAAAGAATCATGAAATCTTATACTGCCATCAGACATTCAGGTAGTATAAAATTTATTAATGGGAGTCATACAAGTATGAGTTTTTATTACTCTTTTTGCATAATTGTTGAAAGGAAATTTAGGTAAGAATTTCCCCAGCCAGAGTTATTTTATAAAATCACAGAATTATATTATTGAATGCATACCACTGGATGTGGTAAAGGATGGAGGCCTATATTAATTCAAATATTTTTAGTTGTTGAATGCACACACTGACATAGTAGAATGTCATGTCAATTTGGTTGTGGGGTAACAACCAAATATTTAAAAGATAATAACTTGTTATAAGAATGAATGCTAGTAAGCTAGTCATGTATGAGACCATGAAATGGTTGGAATGGAAAGGTTATGAGCCACACAAGTACTAAAAGATTCCTACCATTAAATAAAACTGGGACTGCAACCTTTTTGCTAACACTAATGAACAACACATAATTATATTCTTGGTGTAGTGTTCGGGTCGAAAATGAAGGCATCCAATTAATTGGGAAGACAATAGGAAGTGTGTGGAGAACGTGTCAACACATTGGCCAGAATTACAACTCACGGATGGTGAGATACATGACTGAGATGAAGAGCATTATGTAAATCAATACAAGGGTGCACTGAATAAATAGGCATTGAGAGTTGTACTCATGTCTAGTAAGGGGAAGAGTTGCACTCATACATGATGGAATTGTATACTTAAATGCACTTTGTTGAATGTGTTTTGTAAGTACATGCATATATGTTTTTGGCATGGAAATAATTATACTAATGGCTGAAATGTTGCTAAATCATGAAGTTGAGAACATTTCAGGAACTGTTAAACATTGCAACAGGAAAGTTGCAAGCCAGTTAGTCACAGGAATAGAGACTACAAAAAAATTTATGTTCAGAAAATTGAAATAATAAACTTACTGTTATTAATTATGAACATGCATATGCATAGAATGATGAGTCATTCTATTTGGTTAAATTGTTTGGTAATTGTGATTGAATTTCTAGGTGCAAGCATTTCTAAGATCATTGCATAAGGTGTTGTACATGTTGAATTATAATGTACAGGAAATACTGACAATTGTTGGTTGTATGCAATATGAAGGATTCCAGGAAAAATGGTATGCAGTTTGGTGCCTGTGGAAAACCACAAGGATGGTTTCATTCATAATATGGAAACAACCAAGATGAATTATGAAATAAAATTTCATGTTTTGGGGAAAAATTTGAATTCCCTTATGAACTAATTAGAGTTCCTAAATGAACTCTTTTATGTTTTTTCATGATAACTGCATGTGGGCGATGCAAATGAGATGATCTTGACTAAAGTTAGAATGTTGACTGCAAAGAGTAGCTCAAGGAAGATTCTGATTGGAGACCTATGAGGGAAGATGGAACTCCTCGAGCCATGGTGCTCTAAGACTTTCGGTATGGCTTGCTGCTAAAGACCAAGGAAAGGGAGGTGTAACAACTGCTGGATTGTGTGGCAGTGAAGGTGCACGCTCCTGAGGTTGGACATGCATGTGGGGAAGAGAGACTTTTGTTTGGAATGCTGCTGGGGTTTGGTACCTTTGCCTAGACCATGTTGATATGAAATTCTTCTAAATCAAAAGATAAGTATGAATTATCTATTCATTGTGTGCTATGTATCTCATAATTCATATACAAGTTATAATGTTATTAGAATTGCATGTATATATATTGCATGTATGTTCTAATGTTGTTTCTAAATGAATAGGTGTATGAGAAGAGTGTTTATGTATGTGGAGTCATAACGTTGTTGAGAGTTTATAAATGAATGGAACATCGTGGATCTACAACCATTCGATGCTTTCAATGAGTTTTAATTGAAGCATGTAACAAGGAACAATAAGCTTAATGCTTTCCTGAAGAAACTCTGTGGAATAGAGCGATTACGTTTCAGCTGCAGTATGGATACCAGAATTGGTGCTTGAAAGTAAAGCTAGATAATGGTCTTCCAATAGTTGAAGCTTGGATATTTTGAAGAATTTTTGAATTATATATGTGTAAGTAAGTTGCACTGAGAACAGTGAAAAAATAAGGGGAGGGGATTGTAATACCCCAAGGATGAGCCCTAGTTATATTTATGTATTGTAAACATTTTTTGTAGGCTAGTGAGCTAAGAAATTGTAAGTTGGTAAGCTTATGTGAAAGTAGGCCAGAGAGCATATATGTTAAAGCTCAGGGGCCTGATTTTGTATATGTAATTATGCAGATCATTAATAAAATATAAAAATCGCTACATGCAGATTGACCACGAAGAAAGAGTGATGGGGGAATAAGCTTCCACAAGGTTGGGTAAGGGAGGAGGCTAAGTGTGTGGGCCTAGGGGCTAAGCTAGGGGGCTTACCTCTAAAGGGGATAATAATTTATTATGATTTCCTTAAGGCTAAGGTGGATATGTGAGTGTTGTCCTAAGTTCCTATAAAGTGAACGTGTGCTAAGTGGAACTCATGTGGCTCCAGGGAGACAAGTGTCGACCTGGGCGCATGCAGTTAAAGCTGAAGAAGTCAGTTATGTTGGGGGTTTCCTTCCCATTCTTCCAACCTCTGTGTGGTTTCGCTGGTCATTCTACCATCCAAAGTTTGAACCCAAAAGCCTCTGTATTCGACCTTTGCAATATTCATGCCTGCACCTGAGACCCGAAATCCATGAGTCATTCTATGTTTTGTCCTCTAGTCACGCATCTTGAACCCAGGAGAAATTGTGGATTGATCGACATCTTCTAGGAAGCCCGAGCATCCCGTATATGCATGTTTCATGTGTGCGTCGTATATGTTGGCGGTTGTGGCCACACAGTTCCTGGAGTGAGTGTGTCTTGTTGCCTTATTTTTTCCTGAGTTGTATTGACCAGTGGTTGTTGTCCTCACCTTGCGGGAATTGAGTTGAAACAGGTTGAATAAGTGGTTTTTCAGGTCCGTGGATGAAGAGGCAGGTTGTCAAGCCTATGAGAAACTCTCCCAGGTGAGAGATTTTGTTGGGAAGTGGTTTTCTCCCAGAGAGATTCCAACACCAACTATAAATCTCTGAGAATTCATGATTTGGCTTGTTTTCAAGACTCATATAGGGAGTTGAATCAACTGATAGACTATGCTTGTGAAGGTGTATACTCCCTGGTGGAACATGCATGTGGGGAATGAGAGTCTGTGAGTAGTGGGCATAAGAAGGCTCCTGGAGAGAATCATTTTGGTTGCATTGTGCAGTTTTCCTGTAACCTCATCCTAGTCTAGGATTCCCTTTCCTTGCGTGGATCTTAGTCCCAGCTCTGGGGTGACCCACTACTGAGTGTGATGAGCAGAGTGGTCTAAGGCTTGGAGGTTTGTGGAAGGTATGCACACAGTTGGTGGTGTTACTCCACTTGAAAAGATAAGTATATGTCTTTGCTTAATTTATATGTTATGCATGTTTGTGCTACTTATGCTTGAATGTTATCATGTGTTCCATTGCATGTGGATTTACTGTTTGTTACATTGGAATCTGAATGGTAATAGTAACTCTCTGTTACGTGTTTTAATTCGATTAAAATGCTTGTTATATATATATATATATATGAATGTTCCACAGTGGTAGCATTACCCAGTCTCTATGGAGGGTCGGGGATGTTACAATTTGGCATCAGAGCTAAGTGAAGCATCTGAGTAGTGACATTTCACGGCCTGTTGGTGGTTGGGAATGTTACAATATCGTATCATAGGTAAGTGAAGTGTCTACGTAGTAACATTTCTTGGCTTGTGGATGGTCGGGGATGTTACAAATCGGTATAATAGCTAAGTGAAGCGTCTTCATAGTATCATTGCCCGAATTTTGGATGGCCATGGATGTTACAAATTGGTATCAGAGCTAAGTGAAGCATCTACATAGTAGCATTGCCCAAGTCGGTTGATGGTTGTGTATGTTACACCTCTAGTTTTCTCCTTTCCTCATGGATGTTGTTGAAGACCTCTTTATTCCAATTTTTAATACAAGCCTTGGTGCCATGGAGGTTTGGTTGGTTGTTCCACCACATAGACATCATTGGTAGAAAGTTTGGGCTTCACGTCTAGAATTTTTCAAATCTTAAAAGCTTTGGTCAATGGGTTGATTGAGACTCCCAACTTACTAGGATCGACCAGTGGTACGATCCTTGGTAAGGAAGAATTTCAACCATTTCGACATATATGCTATCTATTTCAACATTAAATTGTCAAATCGAGGCTTGTAAGCTTCAAGGTGCTAGCACTGCCTGTGCAGGTCTAGAGCTCTAATCTATCCTAGTATAGCCTAATCTAATCTAATGTTGGCAACAGACTTTGATAATAAAGAGATTTCGTAAACTTTGATTTGTAACACACTACGTGTGAAGATAAAAAGGAAATTAACTGCTTGTACATTCATATCACTTCATTCTTCAATTAAATAAAGACTATAGATTCAACATAAAACATGCATTTGATCATTTTGTTTTAGGAAAGACTATAGATGAATTAATATCTACTTGAAAAGTAACCATGTCAAACTACTACAAACTGTACTCTAAAATAAATCTTAAGACAGAAACATAATCAACATTAATAATATGTACTCTAAAATAACTAGAAAAAAGATAACATTAAAATTCACATTTACTTCTAGAAAAGATAGCATTAAAATCCACAAGTAATTATACACTGGAAAAGACAACATCATGATACTATCAACATAAAGGATTGACACAAGAAATTCATATCATAAATCAACATAGAAAATTAAGAATTTATATTTCTACGTATTCTTGTTCAAATGATCATTCTCTAATGTCTATGACAACGAATAACATCATGATGACATCTCAACAAAATAGATAATTCAAATGGTATAATCTCAATATTAATTTCTATAGAAAGATGCAGAATGTAAAAAAAACAATCTACTGAGATCTTTGTCATTAAAGGAATACTAAATACATTTTCCTCTAACTAATTAGATCTATGAACTATCCTCTCAAAAACAGAACTGATGTTATTGTTCTTAAACTGGAAATGTTTTAGCACACAAAGATATAATGATCAAACAGTCCTGCAAGGGTTAGCTTAATCTAATTTAAATGGGCTATGAACAACCTCTTAATGAATTCAACCTGCAAAGAGGATATACACATTTGCAACATAATATAAATAATTAAAATGAGTACATACAATGATAACACGATTAGAAGAGAGGCATTTATAATTAAACACAACTTGGATTATAGAAGTCTAAATATACAGAGAAATTATAGAAATTCCTACAAGAGAGATATTAGAGAAATTCCTGCAAAAGAGAAATTAGAAATTTTAATATACAGTAAAATAAGAACACATAGACTATTGGTGGGCCCCCCAAATAGTTGTGGTACTCCATCGCACAAGATAATCACAACTTCATCACGATTTTAAATTGTATCAGAAATATATAACATGCATGAATTTAACAAAGTTCATTATCTATCTTCTTTGGTAATCCCATCGTTCTAGCGAACTCATGTTTATATAGAGTTTGAGAGGTCGACAACTGAAAGGGTCGACACTCTACCAAAACCATAAAATTGTTAAATCTCTATTAATAGAAAAAAACTTTATTAAATTCATAGATTGAAAATAGGGGCGAGTTCCAATTGCTTGAATCGAAGTGTGAGAGGAACTATAGCAGGAGGGCGATAATGGGTAAAAAACCCATGTTCTAGTTTTGCCCTAAAACGCCCACAGGTATGCTAACGACCAAATATGTTGCACTCTGAGTTTCGTAATGAGGACTAGATGAAGGTATGGATGAAGGTTTGGATGGAGGTTCGGATCTGTCTGATATGTAATTTCAATCTGGCTCTCAATTCATGTACAATTTCAAGAAACGGCCCGCTAAGGACCTAATTAGGCATAACGCCACACTTCATCACCGATTGTCCTACACCTCGATTTTTTTTTATATTTTTTACTATATTAATAATTATTAAGATTTTATTAATTAAAAAAACTAGTATGAATTTTTAATATATAATTAATTTAAAAAATATAATCTCAATTAATAATATTTAATTAGTAAAAGAAAACTAGTACAATGGATATAAATATTAATAAGAAATAAAAAATAGTTTTTACGCATAAGACATAGTTTCTTTATATTATAAAAATATTTAAAATAAATTTAAGGCAAAAACTATATTCAAACCAATTTTTTTAATTAAAAATTTAAATTTTATTGTAAATACTTTATCATTATAATTTAAAATATGAATATAAAAATATATGAAATAATAATAATTTTTTTAAATTAAAAAATCATATTATTTTATAAAAAAATATAAAAATAAAATTATATTAAAATCAATAATTTTTCATTAAAAATAAAAAATTAGAAAAACACATGATTGTTGCCCTATTTTTCCATTAGGGAGCCCACAAGCAATGTTATACATTCACATCTTTCATATATTGAAGATTATATTTTGAAAAAAAAAGAAAACAAATCGCACTCAAAAAGATTCATTTACCAACTAAAGGGATGGTAGGTTCACCACTTCTGTACATTTTACATCATAAAATAATAAATAATACGAGCAAAATATGTCCGTACCAAAAACAATTCTCACAGTGGTCTCTTAAAAAAAAATTTGATGTGAAACGACCTCTATCAAAAACCAATCCCGTAATATTTATTGAGAATTTGTTAAGCCACTTGGGTTTTGGAAAAATCTCAATCCTCAAAGTCAATCCATCACTTAAATTATCTATTTAAGTGATGGATTGACATCCCGTAATATTTATTGAGAATTTGTTAAGCCACTTGGGTTTTGGAAAAATCTCAATCCTCAAAGTAAATCTATCACTTAAATAGATAATTTAAGTGATGGATTGACTTTGAGAATGTCTTAAGCTAAATTTATTTTCTTCAAAAATACATAATTTCCAAGAATACTTACAAAAGAAGCTGTAAATACATTTTCAGTCAAAGTCTCCAGCTTAAATGAAGTCCAAAGGAAAGAACAAAAAAATCATTTTCCTTACAGAGATCAATGCATGCAAGTTAAGGAGAATCAAAGAATTAAGAGAAATGATCAATTGAATTTATGTTTTAAGGAATAAAAAGAGTGATTTGTTTCTCAAACTCGTTAGTCTTACTAAAAAATTGAATGGTCTCAATTTATTGATGGATACCATGATCCTATCAAAGTAATATTTAAGGGGACAACTTAATGCATTGAAAGTTGTTTGGGAAAATGAATTTACCAAAAATATAGAATTTTCTGAAGATGAAGTTGAAAAATGGTTAGTTCAATATTTTAACAGGAATGGTGAAGTGGATGATAAGTTGCATCAATCAAAGATATATTTGAGGGAATCTGAAAATCAATGGTTTGAAATTAAAACTAAACCTGAAATTACCATGACACCTTTAAGGGAGTACATTGAGGAGTGGTTGTAAAAGGCATTAATCAGAATTACTGAACTAGAAAATCAAGAAACAGTTACAGTGGTTATGCCACCTCAACCACAACATACACCTAAAAAAGAACCAACTGCAAGCAAGTAAAGGTTACGAGTGCTTTCTATCACAGTGATTCAAGCAACAAACTTTTTCCTTTGTTTTGTATTTTTCTTTTACAGTCATTTGTCACATTGTCTTTATTTCTGAGTACTTTGCAAAAACCAGGATGACCCTTGATTATTTTTCTCTCTTATTCTAGGTATGTTCATTTTATGGCCTGCGAGAGCCAATCTCAATCCTCTTTAAAGGATGAACACATACTTTTTCTTTAAAGACATTTAATTTGTATTTAAAGAACTATATTATTTTTTATACTCCGAGAGAACTACTTGGGATACTACATTATTTTATTCTCAAATACTTTGATTGGAAGTTAGAGTTTCCAAATGTTTAATCCATCATAATATTTTTGGTATTTAATGGAATGATCATTTAAAGTTCTTTTATTTATGTGGTCCATATTTCTTGTCTCTATTTATTGTGGTTACTTTTACTGTCTTGATGAATGTTGTGATGGAAATGCCAACCTTTCACTTAACATACTTATTTTATTTATCCACATTGTAAGTATTCTATATATTTGTCTTGTTTTTGAAATATATCTGGTCCCTATTCCAGATACTATTTTTGAATAAGAATTTAAGCTTTTACAAAATTTGATTCTTTTTGTACTTTATCATAAATTTATAATAAAAAGAGAAGTACCACCTTTCTAAAAACACATGGGATTCATATCCTCATGATGTTGACCTTAAGACCATAAAACAATCTTTTAGATCAATAGTACCTAATGTATAAGAACAATTTGAATAAAAATTTAAATATTACAGAGGAGTACCACCTCTATAATAGTGTTGATTTTTTAGTTGACCTTCTTTGAATATCTTAATTTCCTCACATTCTTTAATTCTTTATTTCATCATAAATTTCCTTTATATTTAGATATAATGATGTATTTATTTTATATTATTGTTAGAATGTAAAGTGATCTCTTATGATTGAATTTGAATTATATTATATATTATTGATATTAAGTTAATTAAAAATCAATTAATCATTAAAATGAGATATAATAATATTTTTAATATTATCATTATTTTATAAAATAATCTCTTATTATTAAATTTATATTATCTCACATTAGATTCGAATCTAAAGTGGTTTGTATGGCTCTGGAAAAAATTCAAGATAGGGTTTAACATGCGCGGTCTCAACAACAGACAACATGGTTACCAAAAGGGGAGGGAGTGGAAACCCCTCCTACAAGAAGGTTGTGGTGGATAGAGGGAAAGGACCACGAGGCATCGGTTTCAAATAACCTCTGACAGGCACCTCAGGATCAGGATCAGAAAAGAATCAAGATGGAAACCAAGAAAAAAGTGATCGCGTGGGGGAAGAAGCTAGAGAATCTCAAAACAGTGCACAAGAAACGATGAACCCCAGTGGGGTAGATGAGTGCAACCCATGTAAACCTAAAACAACAATGATACCCAAGGTTATACTGGATTACCCCAAAACACAACTCTTTCAGGACCAGATGAAGACAAATGCACTAATCTTCAAGTTCATGGGTTCGTGGCCCATAGAAAAAATGTTGCACAGCTCGATACAATATCAATGGAAACAATATCAATGGAAACCAAGTGGAGAAGTGGAACTCCACCTGGGATTGAAAGGATTTTTCACAGCAGTCTTCATGAACCTGGAGGACAAGGATAAAGTATTTGAGGGGGGGGGCATATTTCCATGCCTCAGTAGGGTTGTACATGCAACCATGTAGGGAAAAATTCTTCCTAGAGAAAGAAACCTTTAAAAATGTCCCAATGTGGCTAAGGATTTACTCTTTACCACTAGGCTACTGGTTTTTTTCCACCTTCGAAGCAATAGGGAACAAGCTTGGAAAATATGTGAAGACATTGAAAGCAACTCTAAAAGAAAGATATACATCCTACGCAAGGATCTACATTGATATGGATGTTTTAGGGGTGCTCTCAGAAGCCATAAGCCTGGATTTTAGGGATGAGGAATGGATACATAACATAGACTATGAGTAGATAATGTTTTGATGTAGAAGATGCCATGAACATGAAACAGAAAACACCAAACTACAGCAGGATGAGGACGGGTTTGTAAAGTTGAATCACAAAAATAGAGGAAAAAAGAGACCAAGTAAGGCCCAAATAGGAAGCAAACCGAAATCTAGGACTATAACAGAAGGACGGGGCAGGGCCAACCAAGGGGAAGAAGGAGGAAAAGAAAATACGAAATCTAGAGAAGCTAGTGAACAAGAAACTCATGAGAACACAGATATTCCAAGAAACAAGGGAAGACATGGATGTGGAAAAAGTCCTAAGGAAGGAGGAAACGAAGACGCCAACACCCCAATGCAGGAGGCATACGAATATTCTGAGATGACACCAAGCAAGGTAGGCACAAAAGATCCAGATCTCAGAGACATTATGGAAAGGTAAGGAATAGATCTCCTGAATCTATTGGAACAATGGAAAAGGCAGGGAGTAGACAATGTGTGAGCGGAGCAACTAGATTTCATTCAATACTTCTTCCTCCTAAGGGAGGAATAAAAATCCAGAGGTATCAAGGAAATGCATGGAGAGATAGGACACCTGGGAATCAAAGCAGGTGAGGGAAAACCACAACACTCACCCAAGAAGACAAGGCGGAAGAAAGACAAGAAATCAAACAATGTATCCCTACAAGAACTAGGAGCCCTGTTGATAAATTCAGGTAAGATTAAAAATCTCTTCTCCAACTCCCCCCCACATGTTTAAATGAATATTATAACGAGGAATATAAGAGGCCTAAACAGCCCAAGAAAGCAACGAATCCTTAAAAATAGACTCAGGAACGAACAACCTGACCTCTGTTTCATTCAAGAGACAAAATGCACTTTAGACATAATGGAAAAAATCAATAAAAAACAATGGAGTAAGTAAAAGATGTTTGTTGTCGAAAGACAATAGATGGTGGGTAGTATTGTCACCTTGTGGAACCCACAATCGATGAACCTACTTGCAACAGAAGCCACGAGACACACACTTTCAGTTAACATGCAAATTATAGGGAACACAGAGGAGATTCTATGCAATAATGTGTATGGCCCCCAAATGATGGAGGCAAAAAGGAAAATTCTCCTATACCTATAGAATCTAAAGGATCAATCCAACAACCTCCACCTGATCCTGACAGGGGACTTCAACATCATCACTACACTTTCTAAGAAAAAAGGGGGCACCAAGAGACTAGATAGAGATGCAAAAGAATTCTCAGCTTTCATTGACACAGTGGGGCTTGTGGACATAATGACCAACAATGGACAGTTCACCTGGAATAACAAATGACTAGATCACCATCAAGTAGCTACAAGGCTAGATAGATTCTTGGTGTCAGAATCCATCATTTTGCAGGGACTAAATTTGGACTGCATCATCCTCCCCTAGGGGGGATCAGACCACTGATTAGTTCAATTAGAAGCTAATTTTCATACCACTCTGAAGAACAAACCTTTTAGATTTAATAAATTTTGGATCGACCATCCCACCTTCAAGGAGAACATCAACCAGTGGTGGAAAGAGGAACTATCGAATCAAGGGACAATGATGTTCAAACTATACAAGAAAATCAAGTACATCAAACAAAAACTCAAGGAGTGGAACAAGGAAGTCTTTGGAAACATAAACCAAGGGAAAAAACTATCAAGGACAGAATGAGGAAACTCCAGGAACACTGCATTGATGATGGATACACAAAAGATCAGAAAAAAGAAGAGATCTAAATGACCCAGGAATGAGAAGAAAGATGCCAGCAGGAAGAAACTCTATGGTGCCAAAAGCCCAGAATAAGGTGGCTAAAGGAAGGGGAGAGGAATACCAAGTTTTTTCATAGAAAACCATTGCAAGAAGATCTCACAACAAAATATTGAAAATTAGGGATAAGGATGGGATCGAAAGAGAATCCCACAAGGAAATTGAAAATACACTGTTCAATCAAAATGTTCAAATGGCTAGTTATTCACAAACGAATTCTAACCTGTAAGAACATCAGGAAAAGGGTTTTCATAGGTCCCTCTTGATGCCATCTCTATCAAGTCAAGGAGGAAACAACTAATCACCTCCTCAACGAATGCAATTATACAACAAAGATTTGGGATTGGGCGGCATGCATCTACCGCCAATCCCATAGGATCTAGGGAAACATTAATGTAACCATCAACAATTGGAATGAGAGTTACAACGAAAATTAAATGGTGAACCTCTGCTGGAATCTAACACCGGGGATGATTATCTGGGAAATCTGGAAAGAAAGGAACTAGCGCATCTTCATGAATGAAAGTTGATCGGAAGAAAAGCTAAAGGATGCAATAATCTCACAAATAAGAGAAACGATGCATAGCCGCAACTGCAACAAGGAGAAATCTCAAATTACAAACCAAGACTCCCGCATTTTGGATTTTTTCTATCTAAAAGATTTGTGCAACAACATGCTTGTAGGGTGTGATTTGAAACTCCAGATAAGAGCCTGCAACTGGACTCCCCCTCTGTCAGGTTTCCTCAAATTGAATTTTGATGGTGCAGTAAAAGGAAACCCAGGAGTGGCAGATACGGGTGGAGTGATCAGAGACAATGGTGGTAACATCATCCGACTATACCCTAGGAGCATGGGAAACTCAACCAACAATGTAGTGGAATTTGGAGCCCTGGAGCTTGGCCTTAAAATCCTAAGTCACGAAATGATGACAAGCACTATCGTGGAAGGTGACTCCACCCTGGTTATCAACATAGTGAAAAGACTCCAAAATGGCACCAGAGTGGGCAAGGTTTAGCAACACTGGCGCCTGGCACACTACCTACATAAAATCCAGGAGCATATGAGAACTTTGAATATAGTGGAGATGTGTTGGGTGTGCAGGTCATCGAACACCCTAGCCGATAGGCTAGCTAACAAGGGGGTTGGAAAGGAAGGCCCAAAACTAGACAATACCTGGATCATCATTCCAAGTGGACAACTCAAAACAGACTGAATCTATTTGGCAACAAAAGATCATGAAGGAAACTTAAGCATGGAAGGTCACATTGAGGAGGTCATTGTAAGGCCTCTTGTAAGGCACATGGGACCCAAGCATGGTATGATTACCTAACACTAGGCCAACAATTACCATGCAATTTCACCATAAGCAGCAGGCGAGTGACTTGAAGCAAGGGCAATACAACAGTAAGAGTTGCGGGGAAAGCACGAGGGAAAGGTCAGGCAGCAAGCCGCATGCAACGAATGACGTAAGGCGTGAGGGGTTGGTGTTATCTAGGATCCATCCACCATGCCCAAGTACAGGTACAGAGAGAAACACAGTTGGTTCACAAGCGAGCAAGAGTAGTGTCCACATAAGGATAAAGGATGAATCATCATGATTATACGAGCCTTAAGAGGAAAAATGGACGAGCTCACGAGAAAACCATGATTGGAAGGACGATCTCGCAACGGGGGAAGGTCAATAAGAAGAGAGATAGAAGGAATAGATGCAAACAGAAGGAGCACAATAATAGAGACTATCACAGCTTCAAGGGAAGGTAAAGTACGAATAGAAGTGAGGTACAAGTCGAGTAACTAGAAAAGAAGTTGTGACAGGAAAAGTGGGATGGCCCGAATGAAGCAAATGAATAGGAAGAGGAACCCCCTTGGGAACGAAGTCCCGAAGAGTTCACGGTGGGTAACAAAAATGGAACAGGTAGTGAAAGATGCGGAGGGCACCTTCCAAAATCTGGTTGCACCGAAGGGAAATGAGACCATCACTAAGTGGGGAAATGAATTAAAGGACAAGCTCAAAGGTAAAGCGTGGGATGCATTGGCACATGAAGTGGACTGGGTAATTGATTCAGTCGCCACGCAGCCCAGGGTAACCCTCTACCATAAAACAATGGAGATGGCTTGGTTAACCAAGATGATGATCGAAAAAGTGAGTTCATAAATGGAAGATGCCAGACAAGAGGATAATAGTGAAAACAAGACAATGTTGGACGAGATCCTGTGTCGCTTCAACAGTCTAGAAACTATTACCAAACTGTTAGTAGAGGTAGAGAAGGACCTAAAATGCAAGTTGGAGCGGTTGGTAGCTCAGTTCCACCTCTACCTGTGCTATGTCCATCACATGGACATCACGTCGGTTGATGGAAACGGTGCGCCAACACAATTCAAGAAGACTCACACGATCTCCTAGAAGGAAGATAACAAGAGCCATGCAGATGGTGGGAAGGAGCACGCCCAGGTGCTGAAACACCTCATAGTCTTGAATTAGTGGATTGATAGTCTATTGGCAGTACTTCCAGTCGTTGTCAGGTTAGCACATATCTACTCTACACACTCTGGTTTAGTGGGATGTTTCAGTTTCTTTTTTTATGTTTTTCTTTTTTTCTTTTTTCTCAAACTGTGTATGGTAAGCCTGGTCTAGTTTCCCTTGGTGGTAGACTAATACCACCCCTCGTAAATATCAACTTACGCAACTTGGGACCCCCTGGTCTGGTTTCCTTATAGGGAGACCAGGATCCCCATTTTTTGTATCATAATAGTTTCCAGTAATACAACTTCCTACACTCACTTACAAAAAAAATAAAATTATATTATCTTATATATAATTAAATATAAAATAATCTCTTATTATTAAATTTATATATTATATTATATATAATTAAATATAGAATATTTTCTTATTATTAAATTTATATATTATATTATATATAATTAAATATAGAATAATTTCTTATTATTAAATTTATATTATATTATATATAATTAATATTTAGTTCCTTAAAAGTTTTACACTATTTAATCATTTTTTATATTATATAAAATTT
>JZKD02S2050164.1:220416-232188 GCA_000966675.3 Picea glauca | reverse complement strand
GGATCTAAAAGACCTGGATGGCCCCAACAGAACAACAATAGTCGGTGAAATCCGACGTGCATGTGAGGAGGATGGTTTCTTCCAGGTACAGAGCCCAATCCCTAACCCACAATTCCCCCTCCTCTCTATATTTATACTTTTGGTTTATTTTTTTATCAGAGTTGCAGACTATTACATCTCTGTTGAGATGCTGGTATTAATAAATATACTGACTGGGGTAAGTCTCATGTCTGAGTGACTGTAATTTTTGTTGATATCAGATAGTTGAGTGACTGTATTTTTTGTTGATATCAGATAGTGAACCATGGTGTGCCAGAGAATGTGATGAAAAGCATGATGGGGATAGCCAAAGAGTTCTACGAAATGCCCGTGGAAGACCGAGCATGCTTTTACTCAGAGGACATAAAGAAGCCAGTCCGGCTTTCTACAAGCTTCAATATTGGCATAGACAAAGTTCTCAACTGGGTGGACTATCTCACGCAGACTTGTCATCCTCTGGAGGAAGTAATCGGCACTTGGCCTGAAAAACCTGCAGCCTACAGGTAATCAGAAAAAATTCTATATATTATAAAATATCTAAGACATAGACCAATACAATTGATTGACTTGCTTTTGTTACAGAGATGTTGCGGGCAAGTACGCTGGTGAGATGAGAGCGTTGATATTAAGGCTGTTGGCTGCAATTTCAGAAGCTCTAGGGCTAGATTCCGATTACTTGAATAAAATTCTTGGAAAACATAGCCAAGTGATGAATATAAATTACTATCCTTCATGCCCAAACCCAGATCTTACTCTTGGTGCAGCAAACCATTCAGATGCAAGTGCCATCACTGTGTTAATGCAGAGCGATGTTAGTGGCCTGCAAGTATTCAAAAATGGAAAGTGGATTGCTGTAGAACCCATAGCTAACGCGTTAGTGGTCAATCTGGGGGATCAGCTGCAGGTTAGAAAGAAAGAGCAGATCCATATCGTTTTCCCTATGTTCCAGAATTTGATTGTATTCACTCAATTTGTTTTGTGTGTGATTTGAATAATAGGTTGTGAGCAATGGGAGATTTAGGAGCGTCGAGCATCGAGCAGTAACGAATATATACACTGCACGGATATCAATTCCCACTTTCTATTCGCCTGGACACGATGCTTTTATTGCTCCTGCAAGCAGCACGGTGGATGAACAGCAGCCGGCATTGTATAGAGGATATAAGTTTGAAGAGTTTTTGGGAGCTTTCTGGAGCCAGGGATTAAAGGGAAAGAGTGTGCTGGATCGTTTCAAGATCGAATGAACAAAAGTGTGCAGGTTAGAAAACAAGAGCAGATCCATGTAATTTTCCTTCTGTTCAAGAATTTGATAGCATTGATTCAATTTGTTTTTTGTGTGATTTGAATAATAGGTTGTGAGCAATGGGAGATTTAGGAGCATCCAACATCGAGCAGTAACGAATATGTACACTTCACGCATATCAATTCCCACTTTCTATTTGCCTGGAGACGAGGCTTTTATTGCTCCTGCGAGCAGCATGGTGGATGAACAGAAACCAGCTGTGTATAGAGGATATAAGTTTGAAGAGTTTTTGGAAACTTACTGGGAATTAAAGGGAAAGAGTGTGGTGGATCATTTCAAGATCGAATGAACAGTGATTTATGTTGTTTGGTGGAGCCATCAAGAATTTCAATAACCATTTGCCTTTGCATTTGGCAGATGCGTCCCATCATGAACGTGTTATTTCAATGAACATGAATGAGTAAATAATACAGTGATCCGCATCGCATGTAATGTGGAAGTTTGATACAAATTGTAAATTGAAAAGCATTCACTGAGGTAGTTCATATATTTATTTTTTGACGAAAAATAGCAAAGTAATATTTTTTTATTTAATTGAATGGCGCATTTAAATGTGACAGTGGAAAACTTAGGATTTTATCTATGTCAAGTAGTTGAGATGTATCTCATTTTTTAATTTATTAATTATCGAACAAGTTAAATATATTTTAATAACAGAAGAAATTTTGAGGAAAAGTTTGTATTTTGAAAGATATATATGATATTTTAAATTTGAAGTTAAGAAGTTAAATATATTTGTAACAGTTTGTAAATTGAAAGGTATATATTTAATATTTTTAATTTGAAGTTAAGAAGTTAAAAATATTTTAATAACAAAAAATTTAGAGGAAAAGTTTGTACTTTGAAATGAAAAATATAATTGATATTTTTAATTTGGAGTTAAGATTAGTTATTTTTTTTATTAAGTTAGAAATTTAGAAGTAAAAATTTGTTATCTCACGATTTATATGTATTATAAAAGAATTATAGATTCATATTATTATTTTTTTATTAAATTATAAAATATAATAATTTTAGTTTAATTTAGTTTTAATCTAGATGGATTTATAATTTTGAAAAAAAAATATAATAATAAAATGAAATTTTTATAAAGCAAATATAATAAAAAAAAAAATTGGTAAAAGATTTGGAAAAATAAGTGTTTTACTTTTTGCTTTTTCCATAATTTTGAAATGTTGTGTAAACATCATGTTTAACATAAAAGATGGATTTCTATGTATATAAATTGAAAATTATTGATTGAGTTGATTTATATATATATTTAGATTGTGTTGAAAATTCAAAAGTAATATTTATTTATTACTTATATTTATATTTAAATATAATAGTAATAGAGTGGAAAGGTTAGTAGTGGAAGGGTTACAATTTTATTAATCTAATTTAGTTTAGATGTATTTCTTTTACTCCTTATACTTTAAATTATCTTTCCACTCTATTTTCATAAAATTTATTTTGAAAAAATAAAATATTATTAAAAAAAATCATTAACATTCCATTTCATTGTCACCATCTATTTCTAATTTAAATAAAACATTATTTTTAAAATAAAAAAATATTTTTTAACATTACATAGCTCATATTTTGTTAACCTTAGTCATTAACATCAACATTAATATTAATGTATTTTTACTTAATATTATTATTAACATTTATTTTATTTTTTCTTTAATTATTTTATCTAAATTATCTCAACATTTTCTAAGAATTTTGCTCAATTTCATTATCATCTTGTGAGATATTAGAATCCATGGCCTTTTTGTTTCTATTGTAGGTTCATTTGAAATTGAATTAACTATTCTTATTTAGTAAGGCATTGGTCAAACCTATATTCTCAAGCTTTTAAATTTCATGTTAGAATTTTTTTGGAGGTTCTATATATTTGTTTTCTTCTTTAAGAATTTGAAGTGTTGTACATTTTGAAATCATATTTAATGAAGATTAAATTTGTTGTTGTTATTATTATTAATTATTTCCTATTGACTTAGAGTTGAAATAAGATTTGGTCTTCCTCAATACCTTTGCATGGAATTGTAAGTAGACATTGGATTCTTATATTATTGTTGGGTCTTCCTTAGTTCTTTTAATTGTGTTTATAAGTCAACATTGGGTTATTCATTTTATTGTTTAAATAAAACTTGATCTTATTTAATTATCCTTATATATGGATGTGCAATATAACATATAATTTATATTATCTAAAATGTATACTAATGAAAATTGAATTAGATCTCTTCCCACTCCTAAGATTGCACTTATGATAATGGGGTTCTTACTAACCTTTATGTATTATTTCCTTATTCAAAATTACACTTAAGCATTGCTTGAAAGATATATTAAGTAGAGTAGATTATTAATTGCACTATGATGAATTTGATAATTAAGTATCTTGATAATATTAGTCTTGAATATCAGTGTATGATTGAATTAATGGGATTTAGATACTTCATTGTTCCTCATAAGAATCACCAGTCCTAAGACCTTAAGTGGTCAAAAATCAATTGGATGAATCATGGACTTGAGTGTTGTTTTGTGTATTGGAAGTCCTAACTGGTAGGTTGTTTCCTTACAAATTATCATTTTGAGATATGGTTGATTGAATACTAGTGATGTTGTTTTCTGTTGATTGTGGTGAATTTGATTAAGTAGTTATTAATTTATGCSGAGAAACATGTCACTTGTACTAACGATTGTTTAAAAAAAATATTTACCTATTTGTACATCATTAATTGTTGTTGTAATGGAGGGGTTGTTAAAATTACAAGACCTATATATATATATGTGTGTGTGTGTGTGTGTGTGTGTGTTATCAATTTATGGAATATTACTTAGGGTAACCTCGAAAAATACTGTTAAGTTTGGAGTTGCTCAACTCACTTTAGTATAAAATAAATATAACTTAGGTGACGAGAAGTTATGAAGGAAAGGTAAGTAAAATAGATTTTTATGGTTGAATAAATGATATAATAATAATAAAAAAAATTATTATTATTATTGGAATTTAAGGTCTGTGACATAATGGTATTAAAGTTGTAGGTTACAATACTTGGCATTTTTATGTGCTTTATCACATCACAAATCTAACATTTAAAATTGTCTTTATTTTCTTCTTACCACTAGGAAGAAAAATAAATTGATTTTGCAGGAAAATGACAGAAGTACCCGGGGCTCAGGGAGAAGAACATGATCAAGACAATCATGAACAAGGGAATGTAGGTGATGGACATATTTGGGTGGATCTGAATAATGACAGGCATTCAAAAATTATAAATACAATAACATATTTGAGAGAATAAATAAAAATAGTAAGAGAAGATAACGAAAGGATTCTAAAGACTAAAGAGGAACTAAATGCAACTCTTCTAGAGAAATTACGCAATCAAAACACTGATAAAAATAAGGGGCAAAATTCTAGCAATTCTAAGATAGCCCAACCAAAGAAGAAAGCAAGAAAATTGGAGCATCTTGAATATGAGACAAAGTCAGTATACAAGGATACATAAGACACATAAATGTCTACTGAAAGTTGTTCTAGTCCTAAACAAAGAACCAAAAAGAAACCTAAACAACATTATGAAGTCATGGCAGAATTTAAGAAGATTAAACAAAAAACCTTCAATGGGGAAGTGGGGACTAGTGAAGAAGAAGATGCATAGCTTTCTAGTATGTAGAAATATTTTCAAATCTACAGTTATTCAAGTGAGATTAAAGCTCGGATGGCTATTTACAATCTGACAGAAAAAGTAGACATATTGTGGCAGGATATAAAAAGTGTGAAAAGTATTAAGGAAAGAAAAATAACTTGGAAAACCTTTAAGAGATATTTTAAGAAACAATACAAGTTTGAACAATATTATGAAGGTAAAAACAAGGAGTTCTACGAATTGAAACTAGTAAATCTTACAATGAAAGATTTATGTAGTAATTTTATGAGTTTATTTCCTTATGTACCTTATATTGTGGATGAAAAACCAAATATTTTACGATTCTTGAGTTGCTTACCTAGTATTCTAAAGATCTAATTGCGTTTGATAACCCTAAAACTTTGGAAGAAACCATGAGGAAAGACAAACTCTTTTTTGAGAAGTATAAAAATAGAAATGAGAACTCTAAGAATTGGAGTGGGAAAAATGTTGAAAGTTTTGACCCTAAGAAGAAAGAAGGAGATTAATCTAATATAAATGTTGATAAGAGATTTCAGGGAGGTAATAAGTTCAGAAGAAGTAAACCTTTCAATCAACCTGAAAATAAGGGTACCAAACCACCAACCTTCTTCAATAAAAAAACTTCTCAAAAAGAGACAGTAAAATGTTGGGAATTTAGTGGTCCTCATTACTATAAAGATTTTCTTCTCAGGAAGAAGGAAAATAACAATGTTCAAATAGTAAAGGAAGCAACTATAGTTAGTGAGATGGCAAGGTCTACATAAAAAATCAGCGCAACCTTGGAAAATCGACAGGAAGATCATCAAACTTTAATGGTAGAAATTGAAGGTATGATACATAATCAAATAGTTATTGTTTTAATTAATCCAGGTGCTAGTTTAAGTTATATTTCACTAAGAGTTGTATAAATTTGTAAGCTACATAAATAAAAGTTTGAAAAGTCCTCGTTAATACAATTAGGTACAATAACTAAAAGGATAATTACAGATGTTGTTGAAAACTATGAACTTGGTATGAATGAATTAAGAACACAGATAGACTTAAACATATTACCTTTAGGGTATTATGATGTGCTAATCGGTATGGATTGGATGGAAAAGTTTAAAGTGGTCTTAGATTGTTAGAATAAATCCTTTATCTTTGTATATGTGAGGGGTAACATTATAAACATTAAGGGAGTATCAAGACCTCTTAGTATTAGAGAAACAACATCCTTACAAGTTAAAATATGCATTCGAAAAGGGTGTAAAATACTTGTCGTACACATAAATTATAATGAAAAAGAGGAAAGTAAAAATGAGATAGATAACTTTCTTGTATTACAGGAATTTCAGGATGTATTCCAGGATATTCCCATACTACCTCCTAAGAGAGAAATAATTTTCTCCATAGAACTAATACCTGGAGCATTACCTACTTCAAAAGATCCTTATAGGATGAATATGCCAGAGTTAAATGAATTAAAAATTCAATTGTGAGAATTGATAGATAAGGAATATATCTGACCAAGTGTGTCTCCATGGAGAGCACCAATATTTTTTGTTAGAAAGAAATTTGGAACCTTACGTCTCTGTATTGATTATAGACAACTTAATAAAATAGATACCCATTACCTCGTATCGATGATTTTTTTTATCAAGGACAGGGAGCTACTATATTTTCTAAGATTGACTTACATTCTAGTTATCATCAATTAAGGATAAAGGATGAAGATATTTATAAAACAACATTTAGAATGAGGTACGAATATGGCAAATTTGTCGTAATAACTTTTGGGCTTACTAATGCCCTAGCCTCATTCATGTGCTTGGTAAACAATATTATGGAAAAATGTCTAGATCAATTTGCGACCGTCTTTATAGACAATATACTGATCTATTCAAAGGATGAAAAGGAGAATGAAGAAACTTTAAGAATAGTACTACAAATACTAAGAGAACATAAATTATATGCAAAACTAAAAAAGTGTGAGTTTTTTAAAGATCAAATTCAATATTTGGGACATATAATTTCCAAAGAAGGTATAGTTGTAGACCAGAACAAGATAAAGGTGTAATATCCTGCTCTATTGAGCACATTTTATCGACTTATTCTTTGAGGACACTTGTGTGCAAGTGATCCGGTTATGGTACATTGTTATTTATTTCAACTATGGATTTTACATGATGATGGTTGATGATTTGTGATTTATTGTTATTTGATATATATGTATTGACAGATGTTATTGACATTTTTTTCCTGAGTGTGCAAGACACTTGACAGATTTTGGATCTTGATGGAACCAATGAACCTCCTTGGTCTGCAGATTGAGTAAGGGAGTGGATTGAGTTTTGTTTAAGTATTTCATTTTACGCATGTGTTTCATATGATTGATTTAGTATGTTTATGTATATGTATCAGTGACAATGTTTTGTCAATGGATGCAGGCTAACGATACTTGTTAATTTGACTCACATATGGATTAAAGGGGACATGCACATAGATAAGATATTGAGGGAGAGGTGTTGCAGCGTCCCTATTAGAGCCTACTATCACTCCCATCGTGGCTCGAATTGTAGGTTAAAGATTGAGAGGTCCATGATGTCGTGAGGGAAGATTGAGACAGTCGCTCATGAATATTTCCAAAGGGCACACAATAAGGTGAAGTCCTTATTCCTTAGATGCCCTTAGTCTCTCTCAAGGTTGCATGAATGAAGTGCTAACTCCAAGGGTTGGACAACTACCAAAACCAATCAAAAGGCAAGTGGCACCCTTGGAGCACATAGTTGTGTCTTGAAGGGCACATCTTGTAAGTAACACTTGAGTCAATGGATCTAGGTGGCCTAGAAAACCTTGAGAGAATAATTAAACCTTGTAAAATCTTTAAGCATTGCTGGATTTAATTAATTAATTAATGATTAAAATGATTACTTGTAAATCCCTAGTGAAAGTCTAAGCCTATTCAAAATTAAACCTAAGTCTATGTTTGGTAAGAAGACTAAAACTAAATTATAAATTAAATAAAAATGGAATGAAGTAAATCAAGTTAAGAATTAAGAAAAGATGAAAAATATTTAAAGATTTGATATAAGGCACATGTGTTCAAGAAAATATAAAAATGGGTTTTTTTAAATAAGAAAGAAATAAACATGAAAGAATGTGTACTCATAGAAAAATGTCTAGAGTCCAGTTAACACTTTTCTAACTAGAAAATGACTCATATTTTAACTCAACTCAATTTTAGTAATGCAAGTCATTAAATGTGAATATGGGGAATAAAGAGACAATAAGGAGTGATTTAAGGAGCGTTTTTAGGAAATGTGATGGAACTTGACTTTAATTAAAATAAAATATGGAATTACTTGTGCAACTTGGGGAGAGGGTGACAAGTGTAAGGGGGAAATAATTCTAATTTAATTAATTAAAAAACGAATTAATTGTGCAAGTGGGAATGTGTCATTAAGGAAACTCCTATAAAGAAAATGGCAGAGAGGGAAAATGGATCACATGGGTTATTGGTAAAGTTATGTTGCCAAAATAATTTTTGAACTGTGTTTTACATGTGAGAGTTGAGATACCAAGATTGATAGAGAGTGGTGGATCTACCTTGCGATACAAGATTGAGGCTAGAGAATTTCTGGATGTGTGTGTGGCCCCTTTGAGGCTCGGGGGATAAGGGGGAAGAAGATTACCCTAGCATTGGTTGGGAGGTATCGATGAAGTTTCTCGAATAGCAAGATACAAGACATGGTGTAAACATTCAACTTGAGATCGACGGTACATTCAACACTCATTCTCTTCAGTATTTAATGATTTATCAATTGTTATAGAATTTTCACTGTAAAATCTTAGTTTTGATTTGTTATAAATTCTCTGGTAAAATGTTCATGAAATAATTGTTCATGCAATGGTATTGGATTTATTATTATCCACGTTTTAGAAATATTGGCAGTACTGAAATTTAGTTTATTTATCAGTTCATTGAAGAATTGTCGATTGATAGTCGAGTTTATTTTGTGTGATGGTTGGGTTCGGATAATAGTTGACACTGTAGAAAATCACTCATTTATATGGATTTTGACCTTACATTGTTCACGGAAATTTCACAGAGACTGGTTTTGTAGGCTCTAAATTCCTTTATACGTATTTAATTATCAGTCTTAAATTATCCTTTTAGTAGAGTCTTGAAGAGATTTCTTAAATCTAAATCTATTTTGAAAATATCTCCATCATATCTAAAGCACCTCTCAACGTCATCTTGTAAATTATTTATCTTATTATTTATTAAATGCTCACAGATGCATCTCTCTATTTTCCATATGAGAAAAATCATCGTTGATTGGAGCTATGTTCTTGATTTTCAAACTTTGGGAGTGCCTCCTAATTTAAAGGATTAAACAAGAGGGTTATGTTCTACCGAGGAAAATTTTTATAGTCCATCCTCCGTTGGTTGCATTGAGTTTCGCCCATGGTTCTTAGTGGATTTTTTCTTATGCCCAAAATAAACTTATCTTTTGCTTCACTGAATTCTTCCATTATGAGTCCACCCATTTACATAATACCTTTTCTTCAGTGATTAACAGTTTGGTAGTGAATTTGTGAACTATGTAGCATAATTATCAAGTCCCAATTTACGTTTTTACATTGTAGTAATTGACCCTTTTGGAAGTGTCGATATCATTTAGAATCCACAAGAAAACTAAAAGACTATTGACACTATGAGAGTCGTACTTAACATAATTTTATAGCTTTAATTGAGAACATTAAATTCGCACTGTCCATGTAAAAATAAAGGAAACAATCCCAATTTCAAATTAGAATCTTGGAGATGATTGCGCTCATCAGATCAATGGATATGGAGACATTCCTGTGACATTGCCGAATGGTACTGTTCGTCACATTCGCAATGTGGTGTATGTTCCAGGAATAAAGAAAAATTTGATCTCTGTGTCCACCATTACAGATCAGAACTTGAAGGTTGAATTCTTCAAGAATTATTGCATAGTGAAGGATCTATTGGACCACTTCTGAACTATTGCAAAGGGTGTCAGAGTAGAAGGTCTATACAAACTTGATGTTACGAGCAAAGCACATCATGCACTGAATTCTTCCACTATGCCAACAAAGATTCTTTGGCATCAAAGGTATGGACACATCAATCATCATGATTTATTGTTATTACAGAAAAAGAATATGGTTGAAGGACTTCCCATGTTAAAGAATGAGAAAGTGGTTTGTGATGGATGTTCATTAGGAAAGATGCACAGAGATGAATTCCCCTCTAATCCTGATAAGAAAAAGAGGGATGTGTTAGATCTTGTGCATACTAATGTTTGTGGGCCTATGCAGACTAGGTCTTTAGGAGGTGCATTTTACTTTCTGTTATTTATTGATGATTGCATGAGATACACATGGGTTTACTTCCTTAGATGAAAAAGTGATGTTTTCGAGTACTTTAATGAATTCAGAACCATGGTGGAAAAGCAGACAAGAAAATCCATCAAAATTCTCCGTTCAGATCAAGGGGGAGAATATAAATCAGGGGACTTCAAAAAATATTGCAAAGATAATGGAATAGTACAACAGTTTACAATACCTCACACTCCCCAGCAAAATGGAGTCGCTGAAAGGAAAAACAGAACTCTGGTAGAGTGTGCACGCAACATGATGAAAGGTAAGAATCTCTCAAATGCATTTTGGGCTAAAGCCATAAATACTGTAGTTTATTTAAAGAATAGAAGTCCAACAAGGTGTCTTGATAATGTTACTCCTTTTGAAGCCTTGTGTGGTTCCAAACCCGCAGTTAATAATTTGAAAGTATTTGTGTGTAAGGATTTTGCACATATTCCAAAGGAGAATAGGAGGAAATTGGATGCTAAAGCCACTAAATGTGTTTTCATTGCGTATTTTTATGAATTTAAAGCATACAAATTGTTCGATCCTTCTACTCACAAAGTATTTGCAAGTAGAGATGTACTTTTCGATGAGAATGAAGTAGGAAATCATGACAACATCAGTCATGAGGTATGGAAGAGACTTCTTGATGAAGGAGTTAAAGAAGAGCAGCAACAGAAGCAGCCCACATAGCAACAACCATCCCCGCAGTGATAGAAACAACCATCCCCGCAGTGACAGAAACAACAGCAACAAGAAGGACTCAGTGATATAGACAATTCTAGCAGTCACAGTTCACCTACAGGTGAAGACAAATCTTCACAAATTAGGGAGGAAGATAATCAGTTGAGAATATCTTCAAGACATATTCGGATTCCTGAGAGGTATAAAGACTATGCCCTAATGAGTATCATTTCAAATGTCATAGAACCCATGAATTTTGATGAAGCTAATGAACATGATGAATGGAGAAATGCAATGGAGGAAGAACATGAATCTATAATGAAAAACAATACTTGGGAATTGACTGAATTGCCTAAACATAGGAAGCCCATTGGATGCAAATGGATATACAAACCCATGTTTAAATCAGATGGTAGTATAGATAAGTATAAGGCTAGACTGGTTGCAAAGGGGTATTAAAAAACACAAGGTATTGATTATGCTGAAACATTTTCACCAGTAGCTAAATTGAATACTATCAGAATGTTAATCGATTTAGCTACAAAGTATCATCGGAAGTTGCATCAGTTAGATGTTAAATCTGCATTTTTGAATGCTGAGTTAAAGGAAGAGGTTTACCTTACTCAACCTGAAGGGTTTGTTGAAAAGGGGCAAGAACACTTAGTGTGTAAGTTAAAGAAAGCATTGTATGGACTAAAATAGGCACCTAGG
>JZKD02S2050164.1:187387-210083 GCA_000966675.3 Picea glauca | reverse complement strand
TTAACTAACTTGGTAGACATTAAAAAACCCTAGAGTCAATTCTCGGCCAGGTGATCTTGTGGGAGACTAAGGGCCTCTAAGGAATAAGACCCCTATCTTATTGCACATCCCTTAGAATCATCGTGAGCGACTGTCATAGTCTTCCCTCATGACATTGTGGGTCCTCTTGAACTAAGTAATCGTTAACCTGTAGTTTGAGCCATGACGAGACTGCTAGTAGGATGTGACAGGGTTGTTGTCCACACCTCTCCCTCAACATCTCTAGTAGTCGTCCGTGACCCCTCTACTCCACATGTGAGTCTGGTCGGCAAGCTATCATCAACCTCTATCATCCAAAAATCATGTCATAAATATATCCATAATCATATTATCTAATCAGATGCACTAATATCACATAAAAACAATCAAACCCCAATAGTTCACTCCCCGACTTGATCCAGAGTCCAAGGGGTTCCATCGATGCCTCTACATCCTCGATGTCCAAAATATTGCACACTCAGTAAAACCGAGTCAATAGCACCGATACTTTTAATGAAAAAAAACAACATGTCATCAACCCATAACGCCTCATAATCAAAATCAATGTTTAATAGTATAATAATTCGAATCACTTGCAAGCAACTGTCCTCAAAGAATAAGTTCACTTAGTTTTCTCAAGAGAGGGATGTTACATACAACCCCTCTTGGTCTAAAATTCATCCTGAAGTTTCACAGTATAAGTGCCGAAATAATGTCTATCACAGTATCATAAGTCTATCTATCAAACAAAAATGAAAACTGATGGCGCATATCATTTGCATCCTCCCAGGTCGCCGAGTGCGGGCTATAATTGTCCCACTAGACCTTGACCTAATCTACTGTTCGATGTTGTAGCTGTCAAACGCGATGATCCAGGATGCAGATCAGCTCAGTTGTGAGCACCCCCTCATCTGATATCTGTAAGAAACTCATGTCAATAACGTGTGTATGATCACTAATATAATGTCTCAAAGATACGTGAAAAACATCGTGCATATGCCTGAAAGAATCAGGCAAGGTTAGTCGATAGGCCACGGGCCCCTTCCTCTACACAATCTCGAAAGTTCCCAGGAACCTAGGAGAGATTTTGTCTCCCTTTCCAAACTTGATCGAACTCTTATGCAGTTTAACCTGCAATAAGACTCAATTGCCAACCTTGTAACTAGGGTCGACATGATGCGCATTGGTATAACTCTTCTACCGATCCTGTGCTTATTTAATCCTTTGTCTTATTGTTTGAATTTTCTCTTCCATTTCTTGAATCGCTTCTGGTCCCACCAGGACCCTATCCTCAAGCCGATCCCAACTCAAAGGCGTCTGACATGCTCGCCCATAAAGAAAATCAAAAGACTCCATCTTAATGGTGCTTTGGTAATTGTTGTTATCAGTCAATTCTATCAGTGGCAAGAATTCTTCCCAACACTTTTGTTGGTCCATCACGTACATGCACACCATGTCCTCCAAGTTCTAGTTCATTTTTTTGGTCTTCCCATCAGTCTCCAGGTGATACGTAGTACTGAATTTAAGTTGGGTTCCCAAGGCCTCTTGGAAACTCGTCCAAAATCATCCAGTAAACACCGATCCTTGATCATATATAATCCTCTTAGGCATGCCATGCAGCCTCACAATCTCACTGATGAAAACTCTAGCAATGTCAAGTGCCTGATACGTCGTACACACAGGAATAAAGTGAGCACTCTTCGTCAAAGTGTCTACTACTACTAAAATTGAGTCATGTCTCCTTACCATCAGTGGAAATCCAAGAATAAAATCCATGAAAATAACCTCCCATTTTGATTCCGAAATAGCGTGTGGTTGTAGTACTCCTGTTGGATGCCTATGTTCATCCTTTACCTGCTAACATTATAGACATCTAGCCACATAGTTGACTATATCTGCCTTCATTCCCTTCTAGAAGAATAAGGGTTTAAGGTCTTCCCTCATCTTCGTGACTCCTGGGTGAGACATGTGCACTGCTCTATGAGCCGCGTTTAGGATCAAACTCCTCAACTCATCATTCGGTGGTACATAAATATGATTTTTAAACCTTAATAATCCATCATCGTCAAACGTAAATCCTTCAAATATTGGTACCATCATTGTGTTTTGTCCGATAAAACCCTAGACCTCTTTGTACCAGTCATCGTCACGCTATAAAGTTAGAATATTTTCATGTAGATTCGTCTGAAGAGGCAACACTAAAAATATGCATGGTCTCTGACTCAATGTATCTACCACTCGGTTCACTATTCATTTTATGTAAGTAGTCTCAAAGTCGTACTTGCTAAGCAATTCCAACCAAAGCCGTTGTCGCACATTCAAGTCAATTTGCGTAAAGATGTGTTTTCATCCACAGTGGTTCATATTTAGTTTAAATTTTCATCCGAAAAGGTGTCTCCAAACCTTCAAGGCATATATGATGGCTAACAACTAGAAATCATGAGTTGCGTAGTTCTCGTCATGCCTTCTCAGTTTCCTTGAGATGTATGCGATCACTCAACCATCTTGCATCAAGACTCCGCTTAAGCCTTCCTTGGATGCATCAGTGCATACCAAGAAGTTCGCGTCCATGTCTGGGACCTTTAGTATCGGTGTCGTCGTCAAAAACTCCATGAGCCTCCTAAAAGCTTATGTGCATTTCTCGGTCCAAACAAATTTCTTGTTCTTCTTCTGCAACTCCGTGATCAGATTTTCTATCTTCCAAAATCCCTTGACGGACCATCAATAGTATCCTACTAAACCCATGAAGCTATGTACTTTTGGGGCATTTGTCGGTGTAGGCCATTTCATAATAGCCTCGACCTTTGCTGGATCCACGATGATACCTTCACTGAAGATGACATGCCCCAAGTAGTGAATCTTCGATCGATAAAATGAGCATTTGGGTAACTTACCATACAATTTGTGTTCTCGCAGAAACTATAGTACCAAGCACAAGTGCTCATCATGCTCCTCCATCATCTGAGATTAAATCAAAATATCGTCAATGAATACTTGGACGAACTTGTCCAAGTACTCGCGGAACACCCCGTTCATCAAAATCATAAATACCCCTGGGGCGTTTGTTAGTCCAAACTGTAAAACAATAAACTTGTAATGTCCAAACCTCATCTTAAAGGTGGTATTAGGGACTTCATTATCCTTGATCTGTAACTGGTGATACCATGATCAAAAATTGATCTTTAAGAACATAGTCGCCCCCTTCATCTGATCGAACAAATCATCAATCCTCAATAACAGATATTGATTCTTGATCATTTCCTTGTTCAATTGATGGTAGTCAATGAAAATCCTCCACAACCCATCCTTATTTCATATGAAAATAGCAGGCGCACCCCACGGTGATACACTTGGACGTATCACTCCCAGGTCTAGCAATTCCTTCAGTGGCATTCTCAACTCCTGTAACTCCGGGATCGACATCTGATAAGGTGTTCTCGCTATTGGTTCAGTCCCCAGTTTTAGGTCTATAGTAAACTCCAATTCCCTCTTCAGCAGCATCCTAGGTAACTCCTCTGGGAAGACGTCCACAAACTCTCTCACCATAGGAAGGTGTTATAGACCGTGCACTACTCCCTTCTCATTTAACGCAAGGATCGCATAAATCTTACATCCCTTGCGCATTCTTTTCTGTATCTGCAAGGAAGAGATGAACCTAAGGGAAAATCCCTAGTTTCGTCCTATAATCACATGTCTTTCCATTCATCATTGACCAAGTTCAACCGTTTCATCTTACATTTGAGTATCGCCTCATGCAATTCCAACCAGTCCATACCGATCACAACATCATAAGATTATAAGATCGTGACATACAGGTTGGCCCTGGTGATAAAATCTCCTAGGTTGAGGGTACAGTTCGTAACCTTTCCTCCAACCTTCTGTTTGGCTCCATAAGCCATCTCTAGGAAGCTAAACTCATCATGTTTGACTTCTTTTACCTTATTCCTTTTTAGCATTGCACCAGAAATGAAACTCTCAGTAGCACCAGGATCAATCAAAATACTAAGGGTCTAGTCAGCAACAGTACCTGACGTCTCAAGAAAAATCGACTGGTGCTCTTCTTAGTGGTTATACACCACTGCATGAATCTGATGGGCCTTGCCCAAATCTCCCATGGTAGTGGGTCCGACTGATCCATATGCTCTAGTCCTCTCCACTGGGTAGTCTCACTGGTAGTGTGGCTCCAAACACGTCCAACACCCCTTCTTTGGTCTAGTACTCTTGGTACCCGAAGTAGAAGATGACGGCCGACTAGCATGGAATCTTGGTCTATTCTGCTGAACAGGTCTAAACAACTGTTGTTGCGGTCAACATTGGTGTTGGTGTTGGGGTCCCAGATAAGGTGTCTGTTGCTGAGGCCCTAGTCGCCAAGGTGTAGTGAAAGTGGATCCCCTCTGGAAGCCACGATATCCTATCGTATGTCTGGCTGGTATCTGATATTTCTATGCACAAGATGACACCTGCTTTGTTGGTCTCGCTGGAGTCCTGCTCTGACCCTCACTGATAAGCTCCTCCTCTATTATGAGGGCCTTCTGGATGACATCATGCAAGCTCTAAGGCATCAAAATCCTAACCTTTTCACGTATGTTTCCATTAAGTTTGAACACGAGCCTGTTGACCTTAAGTTTCTTAGTATTAAGATGTGATGCATACCATAGAAAATCCATAAAACGGGCCTCGTACTCGGGCACCATATGGCTTCCCTATTGTAAGGTGTTGAACTCATTGAGATAAATCTCAATGAATTCTTTTGACAGGTACCTCTCTCAGAACCATTGTTCGAACAATTCCCATGACACGTCTTCAATGACCATGTTAATTTATGACAGGAGCATCTTCCACCATAGAAGAGCGCTCACCTTCAGTTGAAAGACTATCATGTGTACCTTTATGTTGGAGGTATGGTTGCGAAGTGAAAAGAACATCGCCATATTCTCCAACCATTCCTCGACATCTGTGTTGTCTGGGGCACCAAAGAACTCAGGAAATTTGACCTTCTCGAGTTCACGGTGAATGCTACTAGTACCGACCAGAGCATGCGGTGGACCCTCAGGGGGTGTTGGCACTCTAGCCCCATCTCTGTCCAAACGACTAATCAATTCCTCAGACATGCGCTAAAAATATCTCATGATTCCAACCACATCACCCACTGCTATTTTCTCCTTCCCAACAACCTGTTTGTATCCTTGGGGGTTAGACCCCTCAAGCATGGATGCTACTAGAGGTGTCATGCCTCCTCCCCTAGCACCCCATCGTCTACCTTTGTGGCATCCTCTAACCATGATTACCTACATGAATACAAGTTAACTTAATTAGCAACATTATAATTAAAATCATTTCAATGAAAGTTGTAGTGATCCCAAGTCGCGGGTTGAATCTGCTCTGATACCATATGTTACGACCCCTTTAGTTACAGCTACACGTGAAACAGTAGTGCAAAAATATTTTTTGTTTTTAGGAAGGAAGGTGATGACTACAACAGTTTAACCACACCATTAACGACGAATGCAAGCATGCAGTCCAGACAATAGGCAACTATGAATCCACTCACTGGAACAAGGGCAAATGGACGAAACGTGCATAGGACAACAAGAAGGAATGACTACCCACCCGATGCAACAAGACATGAATACAATATAAGGTATAACTTCCACCTCCCGACACAACGAAATTGACGAACAATACTAGAACCTCAAGGCATGTGAACCCAACGCATGAAGGCATTCCACCCATGCGCCAAAAGAAACATACCCTGCTCGACAACACTCACACAGAACGCACCGAATCTGGCCAAGTTCTCATTCATCGCTATCCAATAGGGTGAGCCATGATCCCCTCATTAGGAATCATGTCGTCCCCAGGTGATAGATGCATCAATAACCTTGGCACAACTATTCTAACTGGACCAAGGATTCAAGAAGATCCAACATGCTAGGAAGTGAACCAATTAACACGAGACTACACCCACACCCGAGCACTAGGTCGACTAGACGCAAGAGGATGACAACAAAGGAAGATGCAAGCCAACACATGACTTCATCAACAACCCAACCCAAACATCAAGTCTATGTGGTCAATACTTTACGATCTAAAATTTGCGTTAATACAGATCTAAATTACCTTGTCTAAAATACAAAAGGCCAATGATTTACAACTTAAATTAACATGATATACATATCTAACTTAGAGAGAGTCGATTTTACCAAATTAAATAATAACTATGAATTAAATCAATCATATTTCTAAATTAGCAAGACTAAATGACAAGTTAGACAACATTTAGACTTCAATCTACCATTATCACAATCTATTCTTAGCAATACCAATATAAATAAAAAGGGACATTCTAGTTATCATGCAAGTGATTATTATTAAACTGATACTAACAACTACCTTCCGAAAACTATCTAGCCAAAACATTATTAGGATTTTATCAGTTGTCTAATACACAATATGTGGTTGAGTAAAAATGAGTTGACCATAACAGAATTATCTTTTCATTAAATAAGCCTCTGCCAAAAATCAAGGCATGAACTATTGACAGTAAGGTGAGGGCTTGGTTTGACAAGAATCAATCATGGTCAAGGTAAAGGCTAAATCTATGATGTCTCTACTAAAGGTTTGTCCCGTACAATAAATTTACAGTCATTAAAAAATTGCTTCCATCGCTATCAAAACTTTGCTAGGTGGATGCGCTGTCAGACCCAATAATGGTTGTCTAAAAAGGAAAATTCATAGTCTTGTAGTAAAGGAAAATCGCAGTGTCAAGGAACATGATTACATGCTTCTAAATTGTACATGGTTTACACCTTTCTGTGTGTGACGAATTGGTATAGAGTTGAACTAATTTATTCACAAATCCAGTAGAAATACAAAAAGGGAAAGAAGAAAAATTCAGTGAACTACTGAAATCCAATGCGCCCCAGAATCATGAATTTATCCATTTTCTGAGACCCAAACATCAATTCCCCCTTCTATTAACTCACAATAAACAATTTCGGTAGCCAGGATCCTTCATAAATATTAGAGAGGTTTTATATATCTAATAAGTTTCTCCCTATTCCCTGTGTCTCTCGACCTTCTCTCTCTCCAAGAGAACTAAATGCGATTTTGATGAATCCACAATAGAACCAAACTAAATGCAATATTAATGAAACTAAAACTATAATATAAAGAACTAAAAGCGATTTTACTGAAACTAAAACTATATAATCAAGAACTAAAATGTGATTTTAATGAAACTATAACTGTATAATCAAGAACTAAAATGCGATTTTAATGAAATTATAACTGTACAATCAAGAACCAAAAGCGATTTTACTGAAACTACAATAGAATTCACAATCACTTACGAACTTCCTAAACGCCTCCTAAAGACGTAGTTGTACCATTTTTGGGCAGTTTGAAACAAATTCCTTCACTTGATTAAGCACAATAAACAATTGGACACAAGGGTTTCTTCATGCAGAATTTAGTTTTCACAGATCCACTAAATTCGGATCAAATCATCTAGTTAATCTAGCTCCGATGCTTCATGCTATAATCCTTATTAAGTCTAACAGTTGATACAGGGTTAGGATTCAATATGCTTGACAATTTATTCAACTTGTCCAAAATTCAATAAATCAGAATTACGAGAACCCACTCTCTTGAGTAAGGATTGAATTGACTTGCAACAGCCAATGATAAGATTATAAATTTAGTCTATGCTCCTGCATCACGTTTTAAAGGCCAAAATGCAGACAACGAAAACAAACATCAATGCAGGAATACATTCGTCTTCCAGGTAGTATCACTAAGAAAAAATTGCAGACCAAGGCACAAACTTAGACGAATGTTCTGTTTCAGTCGCGGGCCTTCAACTACTCAAAGGGTACACTCTAACAGTGGTTTTCATAAATAAAAAATTGAAAGAGACATTCAGCACCAGATCATCCAAATCATCCGACCACAATTTACGCACTGCCTTATCTAAAAAGTAAGAAGAGTAATTGTACATCAATTGCTAAAAAGGGATTGAACACACGACAAATCGTTAAAAAAAAGAGAAACACACCAGGTTTTAAGTGGGTTGAAAATGAAGAGAAAAAATTGTCCCAACAATTGCAGAGATGGCCATTCCAAGAAAACACAGAATTCGATTTGTTAGAAAAATGCAAAGATCGTGCCAACAACACAGAGGTCGTATCAATCACAAGAGGGTGTCATACAATCACTAGACCAGGAACAATTATCATGGTTAGATGGATGGAAGGAACATCATTTGTTCATCATCCATGCACAGAAAAGCAGGGCGTTTAGATCCATAGGTCTATTAACACCGAAGTGACGACCGTAGATCAGACTCCTGGACAACTGCTCAGGTGAGGACTGATGAGCTAGGGACGAAAGACAAAAACAACTGCAATTATCACAAATCAATAAACCAAAGGGCGATCAAGAAATGTCGAGAATCGAAGGCCATGGGAGTCAATCAGTCATCGAGCTAAAGTCTATGGGAAAATTTCAGTCATCAACTAGAATGCTAAGACAATCATTTTCTTTACCCAATTAAACATGCAGATCTAAAAGCATAAATCATACTAACAATCTACCATGCAGAAATAAAGGAAGCATATTGTTGCTCAATCACCCACTTTGAGTTGATGTCCCACACACTTCGTGCAACTCCCACTTATCGACCAATGAGACTTCACTGGTACCTCCTAGCCAACGCTAGGGGTACTTTTCTTCCCCTTTATCCCCCCAAGTCACAAAGGGGCCACACACACTAACCAGAGAATCAACTAGCTCCCAGCTCGCCTCGCAAGGCCGAGCTACCACTCCTCACTGAGTTGTGTATCCCAACTCCCACAAGCTAAGTCAATCAAGTATAAAATTCTGTAGTGTAACATTATGCATAACATAACAGATCCATCATCATTCTCCTCCCTCCATTATATAGAGTTTCGAAGTCCCTTACTTTCCCAAAATTCCATTTAAATTAATATTAATAAATTATTTCATAAAAATCCTGCTCGTACATGTGTCACCCATCCCCTTCATTCCTCCATAAATTAATTTCATTAATTAATTAATTACCCATATTTCCCTCACTCACCTAAAGACACTCCTAGAATCGCTCATAGGTGTCCCCATATCCCCTTACAAGTTTTAATGACTTTCTCTCCTTATTAATTTACTAGTCAAGTTTAAATTAGGAAGTTCTTAAATGCTAGATACCTTACTAAGTTAGACAATCTGTTTTTTCCGTGTGTTTCCCCTTTCTTTTTATGTTTCTCGCTTTTTCCTATTTTCCTAATTATTTTAGATTTCTCTCTTTCCCCTTTTTATTTAAACTCAAAAAGGCATGTGCAGAAACTTACCCTCTTTTCCTTTTTCTTTTTAATGAATAAATTTTTAATTAGCATAATATAATTAAACAATCATTTCCCTTTTTAAATTTTATCCCAAAAGATTTGTATAAATCAATTTAATTGCTTACCCCCTTCTTGTCACCATCTTAATAAAGATTATCATTATTATTTATTTTATATATATATATATATATATATAATAATAAACTGTGAGAGAAAGATTATCACAACCATAATATAATCGTAAGCATTATATAACAGACTTAGAGAACGAAGTAAGAAGTCAGCTATGGAAAATGTCGCTAGATTCCAATTATTTGAATAAAGTTCTTGGCAAACATAGCCAGCTGATGACTTTAAATTACTATCCTTCTTGCCCAAACCCAGATCTTACACTTGGTCTCTCAAGCCATTCAGATGCGAGTGCCATCACTGTGTTAATGCAAAGCGAGGTCAGTGGATTGCAAGTATTCATAAATGGAAAGTGGGTTGTCCTAGAACCCATAGCTAACGCACTCGTGGTCAATTTGGGAGATCAGCTGCGGGTTAGAAAACAAGAGCAGATCCATATAGTTTTCCTTCTGTTCAAGAATTTGATAATATTGCTTCAATTTGTTTTGTGTGTGATTTGAATAATAGGTTTTGAGAAAGAATTTGATAGTATTGATTCAATTTTTTGTGTGTGATTTAAATAATAAGTTGTGAGCAATGGGAGATTTAGGAGCATCCAGCATCGAGCAGTAACGAATAATTACACTTCACGTATATCAATTCCCACTTTCTATTTTCCTAGAGACGAGGCTTTTATTACTATTGCGAGGAGCATGGTGGATGAACAACAACCACTTGTGTATAGAGGATATAAGTTTGAAGAGTTTTTGGAAATTTTATGGGAATTGAAGGGAAAGAGTGTGGTGGATCGTTTCAAGATTGAATGAACAGTGATTTATGTTGTTTGGTGGAGCCATAAAAAATTTCAATAACAATTTGCCTTTGAATTTGGCATATGCGTCCCATCATGAACGTGTTATTTCAATGAACATCAATAAGTAAATAATACAGTGATCCGCATCACATCGATGTAATATGGAAGTTTGATACAAATTGTAAATTGAAAAGCATTGCCTGAAGTAGTTTATATATTTCTTTTTTGACGAAAATCTCTAAGTAATATATATTTTTTATTTGATTGAATGACGCATTTAAATGTGAGTGAAAAATTTATGATTTTATCAATGTACATTAGTGGTATCTCATTTTTTATTTTATTAATTACAGAAGAAGTTAAATATATTTTAATAACAAAAAAATTTAGAAGAAAAGTTTGAACTTTGAAGGATATATTTGATATTTTAAAGTTGGAATTAAGAAGTTAAATATAACAAAAAATTTTAGAGGAAAAGTTTGTACTTTGAAAGACAGATATTTGATATTTTTAATTTGGAGTTAAGATGTAATTATTTTTATTGAGTTAAGAATTTAGAAGTAAATTTTTGTTGAGGATTTATGAGTTGCTATTAAAGAATTATAGATTAATATTATTTTATATATTTTTTATTAAATTATAAAATATAATGTATAATAAATTTAGTTTAGTTTTAGTAGTGATGGATTTATAATCTTGAAAAAAAAAAATATAATAATAAAATGAAATTTTCATAAAGTAAATTTAATAATAATTTTGAAATGCTATGTGTCAACTTTATGTTTAATATAAAAGATGGATTTGTATGTATATAAATTGAAAAGGGTTGAATGAATTGATTTATATATATTTAAATTGAGTTGAAAATTTAAAAGTAATATTTGTTTATTACTTATATTTATATTTATATATAAATATAATAGTAATAGAATGAAAAGTTTAATAGTGGAAGGGTTACAATTTTATTAATCTAAATTAACTTAGATGTATTTCGTTTACTCTTCATTATTCTTTATAATTTTAATTAGCTTTTCACTAGTCATAAAATTTATTTTGAAAAAGGAAAATATTATTAGAAAAAATCTTGTTAACATTCCATTCCATTGTCACCATCTATTTTTAATTTAGATAAAATATTATTTAAAAAATAAAAAATATTTTTAATATTATATAGCTCATAATTTGTTAACCTTAATCATTAACATTAACATTAACATTAGTATTAATATATTTTTACTTAACATTATTATTAACATTTATTTTATTTTTTTCTAATTATTTTATCTAAATCTATCCTAACATTCTTCATATTCTTTTCATAAAACTTTTGCTCAATTACATTATCATCTTATGACATATTAGAATCTAGAATCCATGAATTTTTTTTCTTTTTTCTTTTAATTGTAGATCCATTTGCAATTGAATTAACCACTCTATTTAGTAAGGCATTGGTCAAACCTATATTCTCAAGCTTTTAAATCTCATATCATTATAAATTTGTTGGAAATTCTATATGTTTCTTTTCTTCTTTAAGAATCTGAAGTGTTCTACATTTTGAAATCATATTCAAGGGAGATTAATTTCTATATGTTTCTTTTCTATTGAATTGAAGTTAATTAATGTGGTTGTATATATAAATTATTTGAGATACTCTCTGTAAGTTATATCATAATACTAGGTCATGTCTTTTCTTATATAGGTATATATGATACTTATTTATTCAATTTTAATTATTCATACAACATGAGATCATGAGTTCTCTTATATAGGTATATATGATATTCATTTATTCAATTTCAATTATGCATACATAATATATATATGTCTATGGGTGAATCTATGAAGTTAGGAAACACTTTTTTGCAGAGAGAAGGTGAAATAGTACTTTTTATGACCATACATCAAAATAATTTAAATCCCTCGTATGAGGTATTGATAGCTAGATGAAGATATTAAATAATCTCTCGCTCGATTGAGGTATTGATAGCTAGATCAAGATATTAAATAATCCCTAGATTGAGGTTTCTTAATGGAAAAAACAAACCCTTGATCGAGGATCTTGTATGGGTTGAGAAAACCATTGATTGAGGTTCCTATACGAGTTAAGCAAAACCTTGATCAAGATATAGAGATCGATCAAGAGTTAGGACCTTAATTGAACTATCAAACTTAATCAAGATATATTTTCTTATAAAAACAACGAAAATGGGTTTTGAGGCCCTTATTTCTATTTGCAATATAAATGCACAAGAACCTCAACTAAATAAATTTTCTTAACCCACAAATACCTCAATCGAAGTATTTTGAAAATCCTTGTTTAGGCACTTGATAAATCTTTATAATAACCCTCCATTGAGATAAATTGCTTGATTGAGGGTTTAAAATCTTAAAATCTAGCCCCATTGATGCAAAATTTTCTATAGATGCAACTTCCATGGGGTGAAAACTCTTCATCTATTTCATCTTAGGTGGTGGAGTGGTGGTGGAGTTGGAGTTGTTGTTACTTGTAGTAGCATGTTGTTGCTTGTTGTAGATTGTTGTTACTCCATCATAATTGCTACAAATCACTTGAGAATTTCTTTCGAAGGTATGATGGCCATGGGAATTGAACATATCACTGCTAAGATGATCTAGGTTACAAGGGATTGAGAAATAATAAGCGAGAGCGCCTATTATTGTTCATGATTGGCCAATAATGACATGTTTTTGAAGATGACTCTTTTATTAGAAATGTAAACTTTGCAAAAATGGGACAATCATTATTTGAAGAGGTTTCAAAGTGCTATTTGGAAAGAAGTATTGTATTCTACTAGCATCATCAGTTGGGCAAGAAGAGTTGGTTATTTTGCATAAAACAAATAAATCAAGGAAACATTTAGATGGGTCCTTACAACTTGGATGCAAAGGTATTTAGTTGTATGAGGACATGAAACATATTCAGTTTGGGGGAGATGTTGGTTCATTGATTTGTCACAATTAGTATCACTTCTAGACATCCATTTCTTTCATTTTACTTCCTCTTACCGACCATCTATCACTCCATTTACAGTAATTTCTCGTAAAACACCATATCATACATATTTATGCTTTAGTGATTAAATAATGCTCGTTTTATTTTATTTTTGATAAATTAAGGATTATTATGAATGATCTTAATAATGATGGTTTATGAGTCAATTTCAAGTGACAACATTCTTTTGTTTGCTGCAATTTATTTAGTAACATCACTCATGGTTCCAACCTCCAAGGTTGGAATACTAGCACACCTCCACGTGGAAATCCACAATAGGGGTTTTGTTCCCAAGTTCAATTGCATGGATTTGTGATCCTCAATTCACACATGTGTCCAACATGGTAGTATCCAACTTGTGGTCAAGTAATCTAAATAAAACATGTGTCAAAAAAGTAATGAACTTCAAACGAGATTTCTGATCAGATGAGGACAAATATAAAAATTCTGAGACATGGATTTTGTCTAGAACGAGTTCAATTAAGTCTTCATGTAGTGAAATCCTTAAAAGGTCAATGGATTGGGAGATATAACTTTTTTCCTAAAGATGTAATTCCCATATTTACTGTTGCGAGCAGTTGTCAACTTTTTCTCAATTGAAAAACCAAATTCATCCTATTCTTAGTTGATTGGACTTGTAGGGATCCTTGACATTTGATCTTGTTTTATTGACATGTTGTAAAAAATATAAAATTGTAATGAAAACCATTTTGTAATCTGGCCATATATGAGGAAGTCTAATTTGGGGGAAACCAGTTATGATTTATAGTCCCTTGGTTCTCTATTTATTTAAATTAATCGATTAACTACAACAAGGGGATAGAAGGAGTAAGGAAACATATTTTTTATTGACTGGATTCAATCTGAATTTTTTTTATATTATTCTCAACTTAATAATATATGCCGGTGGTTTCATAATTCAAAGTTGTAAATCCAATCCGTGAAGACCCAACTCTGTTCAATGGAGGAAGGGCCCTCTTCCCTGAACAAGTGTTGGTAGTGTGTGATTGTAAGTGTGTTTTTGTGTGATTAATTGTTGAGTTTATACTTTCTTTTACTTCTAGTTGATTATTTGTTGTTATTCCCGTTAATTGAGTTGATAGCTCATTGGCCAACATAATAATTATTTCAGACTTGTGTGATTAAAATTTTCTTTTCTCTTTGATAATTGATTTCTTTCACAGTCAATTGAATACCTGCAAATGTGATCATATTTATCTTCAATGTGGTTTTACTTTTTGCAACAAGTGAGTCTGGATTTATTTCGAGTGTGTTTTAATTCACTATCATGGTGTGAGTGGTTTATTGAAGAGTGATTTTATGTAGAGTGAGGTGAGTAATTCCTTTGATTGATCTTACAATTCAATTTCAAGTTGTTTTTTCTAATTTTGGTTTAAACATGTAGATTTTTTCCAATGCTATAAGAGGAAACTTGGCATGCCTATACTTTGCACGTAACCTTGAAAGTTTTACATCCCCTAGTTGATCATTAATGTGAGTTTAATTAGTTTCCCTAGAAATACAATTAAAAGTTCCAACACCATCACATTTATTATCCCCTCCACATCAGTCGCCACTCATATAAGCATAATATTGTTATTAATGCATAACACATTGGTTAAATCTCGCAATAAATCCAAATATCATGTAAGTCGATGACATTAAAAGTAAGATTTATGATTGATTGAGTTATCAAGGAAGTACATGGTGAAATTTAATAAAATCAAATATTCCATGATGTAAGTATAGATAATAGCACCATCTTTTTGTCAAAAGAAGAAAATAATGTCAAGTAAGAAAAAAGAATTATTTTGTGGAGATACATTGAACAAATTGGGTTGTGAGGATCAATAGTTCCAATGGTCCAGGGCATATAATTACTACAAGGCTCTTTTTCCGACTGAAAAGAAAAAACAACTAAGTTGGACCTCAAGAATAACATTAGCGGGTTGTGTTCAAGAAGTGTCTGACTTTAGAAAAATTGTTCAATGGTGCACATATAAATTCATCTCTAAACGAATAAAAATTCGATTGCAAGGTCATTAACCCATTTCTCTATCTCCTTCAACATCCTCCAAAATTCTATGACTTCTTGCACATACTATGTGATTCAAGAATGAAGAGGATGACAAATTTCTGAAGCATCATAAAGGAGGAAATGGATTTCTGAGCAATTACTTTGAGGATCCAACTGGTATATCTGGTACTTCCAGGATTGAGGTAACTTCATTAAAATACATGTATAAAGAATTTGCATGGTTATTTCCCCACATTATAGATCTGGAATATATTGTGTTTGTATCAAGAAATGATATATATGTTATGCATTATGTTTTGCATGAAAAAGCCATCATTAATTGGGGTTATGTTATCTCAAATGAAATTTCCTTCCAATTGAATAACCTTAAAAAGACTCAAAAGTTTTATACGACTTCTTACCTCATTTTTGCCATCACTTATGGCCATGTGTTTGAATACTTTCCATGGGAAAAACATGTTGATTTTAATTTCGAGCCATTATATGCATGGTAATTGGTCCTCTACAGACATACAACTGAATACAATTTTCACCCAGTTCATAATAACTTCATTTCAGAATTCAAAAAAATGATATTTGGTCACAACATTTTGAGACTATCCATGGAAGCAACTGCATTTCTCTCTAGGAATGGGGCTTATGAATTGTCTAAATAAGTTATTGTGATTAGATTGTTTGGTAGTAAGGAGAAGCCTTTCCTTTTACCATTCTATGCATAAGATAAACTCTTTGATGGAGAAATATGTAGACAACACAAAACTTGGTCCCACTTCTTCCATGATAAGAGGAAAGAGAAATTCATACCCCTACCATATAAAATTGAGAATTTTACTGTTAAGCACATAACTCACCTTAATGAATTGGAAGGACACCATGAACAACTGGGCTTGAAGAAAGAAAATTGTGTTCAAGGTTTTCACCTAGACAACAAATTTACTACACATGGAATTAGTAGGGTACTCTTCACACTTCACCAGAATTGGACAGTTTCAAGAGGGTGGGAGAGATAACTTAGATCTCCATGAACTAACATCCTACCAAGTTTCAAATGAAATGGTAGAAATAAATAGTACAAACGAAAGATATAGACAACACAACAGGGAAGCGACAAGTCAAAGCCCTAATTCGCCAAAAATATCACAAAGAAGCACTCCATAAAGAATGAAGAATAGAACCAATGGAATGGATACTAGAAAAACATCAGTTGGCAGCTCAGACAACAATGGAGATAAAGACCCACCGATGAAAAGTATTGAAAAATAACATATTACATACATTGATGTGAAAATAAAAACAAATATATCATTAGTAGAGTTAAATGTACCTAAAGTCTAGGAAATTCTTTATGCAATGGACATGGACGAGCTTAATGAAGAACCTAGCTGGTCTGCACAAAGGCTGTTAAAAATGAGAGAAATTGATGATGTTGTGATTACCGAGGATCCTGAAATATTTGAAGAGGAATTTGTCACTCTGTACCACACAACATACAATCATGAGACTATAATTTGGTGCTAGAAAATGTGATGACCAAGAATAAAAGGTCATAGAAATGGTGGAAATATTCAATTGATTTGGATGGAGTAGCACCATCCCAAATTGCATACTTTCATGGAGCTAATGGAGAGGGATTAAAACAATAAATTGATAACATGGAAAAAGAGAATTCATAATCAAAGAAGAGGATAAAAGAAATGGAAGTTTCCTTGGTACCAATACCATTAATTCCATAACCATTGAGTTCAATTATGTAACATCCCCCTCTTGTGAGCACATGTTATCGACTTATTCTTTGAGGACACTTGCGTTCAAGTGATCTGGTTATAGTACATGATTATGTTTTTCGCTTGTGGATCGTTATGAAGATGTTGATTATTATGATTTGATGTTATTGGTATATGTGTATTGATAGATGTTATTGATAAGTTTTCCCTGAGTGTGAAGGACACTTGAGAGATTGGGATGTCAATGGCATCAATGGACCTCCCTAGGATCCTGATTGAGTCAAGAAGTGGATTGTATTGGTTTGAGTATTTCATTCATGAATATGTGACATATGATCGATTATATTATGATGATGTTTATGGATTAGTGACATTTTTTTGGCGATGGATGCAGGCTGCCAATTGATTTCTAATATGACTCACATAAGGAGTAAAGGGGCTATGCACATAGACTAGATATTGAGGAAGAGTTGTGGCAATGTCCCTGCCATAGCCTACTAGTACTCACGTCGTGGCTCAAACTGTAGGTTAATGATTAACTAGTTCGAGAGGTCCACGATGGCGTGAGGGAAGATTGAGACAGACGCTCACAAAGATTTCTAAGGGGCGTGCAATAAGGTAGGGTCCTTATTCCCTAGAATCCCTTAGTCTCTAACAAGGTCGTCCGAATGGAGTGTTGACTCTAGGGGTTGGACAGCTACCAAAACCAACAGAGGGAGCGTGGCAACCTTGGAGCACGGAGTGCATCTTGAAGGGCACGTCGTGAAAGTAACATTTGAATCAATGAATATAGTTGGCCTAGAAAACCCTGAGCAAATAATTTACCTTGTAAAATCTTGATTAGTGTGGGATCAATCAATTAATTAATTAATTAATGATTGAAATTATTAATTATAAATCCCTATAAAATTCTAAGCCTTTGCAAATAAAATTTAATTAATCTTAAGCATAAGTTTTGTAAAGAGGCTAAATTGAAATTAATAACTAAAGAAAAAGGGGAATGAGGTAAATAATTTCAAGAATTAAGTAAATTGAAATAATCCTAATGGTTTGATTTAAGGCACATATGTGTAAGAAATTATTATAGGGGGGTTTTAAAATAAGAAAGAAACATAGAAGAGAGATTGTGTATGCATATAAAGGAATCTAGATTCTAGTTAACACTAGACTAACTAAAGAAGAATCCTATTTTAACTCAAATCAGATTTAGTAAGGCATCAGTCTCTCGATTAGCAAGCGAAGGAGGGCGTCGCGCAAAAATTCTTCCAGTAAATTCTTCACGTGAGAGGCCCGTCTTCAAAAAATTTGATCTTCGGTCTACGCTAACTGGTAATTTGATTTGTTATTTAAATTATTACTTTATAATTGATTCTGGTTGAAGGGTAAAACTTATTTCTGTGTATATATGCCAAATGGAAGATTGTTGGGTTGATAGTATTAGATTTCATTAAAAAAAAATGTTTTAAGAATGTATTGTTAATATGAATCGTTGAGCGATTTATATATATCAAGGGTCTGTTGCACAAGTTTCCAAGTGGAGGATTATCCTCATATAACGACAGTCTTCGGGTCACGATATTAGATTTGTGAAATTGTATGGATATCATCATATCTATGTGGTAAACTGAGACATGTATGTAGTAATGTTTTTTCATTGTAGATATATTATAAGTTATTGTGAATGGAGAAATTTTACTTTTATAATGATGTATTGAATAGATTGAGCTTCTGCATATAAATGTACCAAAGTTTGTTTCATTGTTTGGCATCTTGGCTCATACTGCTGATGTTTAGATCTGATTAAGGTAAAAACTGTATACATAACTATTCCTCTTCTGGCATGGAAATGTTTATGAACATCCGTTCATCCATTAATCTCTTTCGCACGATGTCAGAGCACTAATCACATATTTCAGTCTCCCCCGGGTTGTATTCACTCGCATCTTCTACAAATCTGCGTTACTAGACTATCGTTCAACTTTTTTTTAATTGATATAAATTCACAAAAAGGACATTACCCAACCAAATACATATATCCAATGGAATCCTCAATCATGGAGTCATTCTTGTTAAATATAATATAACCTCAACAGGCTGACTGTACACTGCCAGTTGTCCTGGCTAGTTGTACTTTCTATTCTTGTTTTGCTTGAGCCTATTTAGCTCAGCTATTTTCCCTTTCTAGATGTCTTCTTCATGTACTCATTTTGTACTCTTCTTCTTACATTCTAATATACTGTTTTCTGTTCTATTCTTTCTCTCTGCATTTCTTGCTTCACAATTTATCATGGTATCAAAGCTTCAGTAGTAAGCCTCTTCACACAAGGATGGGAGAGCAACACGATCCTCAAACAGAGCAGAGATTACACGAATCATGAGAGATCGCTTCACAGACTTTTCACAAAGATTGGAAAGTTGTCCGTAAGACACTCAAAAGATCAGTGTAAGAAGCTCACGCGAGGAAGCAAAGCGTTGTACACTTAAAAGGCCAAGGTAGCAGAGTGTACAACGCTTGAAAGTTCGAGGAGAAGAAACACGAGAAGGAAGAAATATTAAAGAATCGTGAAAAGTTTAGGATTCGTAAAAGATTCACGAAGAAGACCTACAGGCAGAACGTTGAAGATTTCAAGAATATTTGTTCAAATTCGTCAATTCTTTACAGAGAACATAATACTTCAAAAACAATCGTGTAATTCTTTCAAATCGTTGAAAGAATCACGAATTTTTCTTCTGCAGGAGAAAATTCCTTCAAATGCAGCAAAGATCATGTCTAAGGAGCAAAGAACAACCTTCGCAACAGTAAGATCCATCCTCCGAAAAGATCTGAGGTGAAAATCCAGTTCATAAGGGACGAGGAGAGTGCAGAAAAGGAGAAATAATTTCAGCCATTAGATCTTGCGCAGAGGACTGACAGTCATTGGATCAGTGAGAAAGTGCACGAGGTTTAGTCCTCTGGAGCGCACAGGAGAAATTTCGACTTGCGAAGTCACGAAATCATATGAACTGTCCATCAAGGGACACGTGGCGAGATCTCAGCAATTTGCTGACTCGCAAGGTGTAAAGGTTAGAAAAATACTGTGAGAAATCAAGAATCGCGAAATCCCGAGAGGATTGTGAGTCGTCCATCTCAGAGGATAGGTGGCAGCAGATCCAAGCGCCATAAAAATTTTGACATTTCAGAGTTTAGGATATCATAGGTCTTGTTGACGAAGGTCAGGACACTCCACGACGAAAGTCCCAAAATCGTGAAACATCGAGGACTGTCCATCTTGAGGGGACGTGTGGCAACTATCTAGGCCTTCGGGGAAAGTCCTGAAAGGAAAGGCCATCGACATTTCGAGAATTGGATTTTCGGGAGTCGAGAGACCAAGAGGTCGTGCGTTTGAGTCATGAAACCCCGAAAGGGACTACGGTCATATCAAGAGAGGTCATGTGGACCAGCGGTATAGCCCAAGGGGCTAACTGAAGTTAAATCCATTTCAGCAAATTGACATCTCGGAGTTCATGGTTTCAGAAACTCTGGGAAAAGAGTTCTAAACTCGTGAAAGAAAAAATTGCAAAATCCCGAAAGGATCTGGACCGTTAGATCACAGGAAGATTTGGACCGTTGAATTGTCCAAAGGTGAAATTTCAACAAATTCAGGGACAAAGAACCGATGAAGGCATCGCGATTCCCTGATTCACGAAAAGCCAGCAGCGCTTTAACATTTCAACGCATGGTCACATTGAATGGAGACTAAGGGCCAATCCAAGGCTATTAATCCCTCTTCGGCGTTTCGACGATCGGAAGTTGGAGAGACAAGAATTCGGAGAACTCGTATAACGAAGTTCCGAAGTCAGAATCACGAAGACAAAACTCGCGAAGTCAAAACTTGCGAAATCTCGAATCGCAAAGTTCTGAAATCACTGCAAGAAAGCAGGAGACTTGGTTTTACATGCGGGAAACAGATAAATATGAATTTTTCGTTTTGTTTTGTTCAACTTCTTTAAATATGGTGACATTTAGCAATTTAGGACCAACTCAGGGTCTGATTCTTTTTGGAAAGAACTATGAGTTCTGGTCTATTCAGATGAGATCTTTCTTGCAAGCACAAGAGTGCTGGGATCCATTGGATCATGGATATGTGGAACCAGATCCAACAGACCTTGCCACCATGAAGAACCAACAGAAAATTACTCAGACAACTCAGAGAAATAGAGAAAATAAAGCCAAATTCTGAATTCAAAATTCTGTGGATGACTCAATTTTTTCAGAAATCACAGGTGCTGGTACTTCAAAATAGGCCTGGGACATCCTCAAATATTCCTACCAAGGAAATGATAGGGTCAAAACAGTTAAAATGCAGACCTTGAGGATGCAATTCGAGACTCTAAGGATGACAGAGTCTGAAAGTGTGGATCAGTTTATGACCAAAGTTATGGGCATTGTGAACCAGATCAGATTGACTGGTGAATCCATCCCTGATCAACGCATTGTTGAGAAAGTCCTCAGAAGTTTACCAAAGAAATTTGAATTGGTTGTAACAGCAATCCTTGAATCCAAGGATCTGTCAAGTTTTTCAATAGATGAACTAATTGGTTCTCTGGTGACACATGAGACCAGACTGCATCTCACAGATGAGTCAATCTCCAATGCTTTCAAAACACAATTCTCCCTCGGCAGAGGGAGAGGTAGAGGAAAAGGTAGAGGTCACCAAGAACGAGGGAGCAGTCACAGTAATCCTCATTCCAGTGGGGGACACAGACAACAACACCTGAATCAACACTTCCAAGCACACAGACAACAAAATCAGAATCAGAGTTTTCAGCCTCAAAGAGGTTGAGGGAGAAGATCAAATGACAAAACAAGCATACAATGCTATTACTACAAAAAGTATGGGCACTATGAATCTGAATGCAGGAAGAAGCAAGCAGATCATCTCTCAAGTAGAGCACATGTGTCAAATCATACAGGAGAAACCTCAGGAGGTATGCTTCTCTCATGTCACAAGACTGAAGAACAACCTAAAGATCTCTGGTTGCTGGACAACAGATGCAACAATCACATGACAGGTAACAAAGAATTACTTTCATGCATTGATTCTTCAATCTCATCTGATATTACACTTGGAAATGATTTCTTAGTCAAAGTTCAAGGAAAAGGAACTGTTCCTATTCTTACTAAACAGAATGTCAAGAAAGACATAAACAATGTCTATAATGTTCCAAATATGAAACATAATTTTCTAAGTGTAGGAAAACTCATTAAACATGGCTATAAGGTACGTTTTGAGGGAGCATCTTGCAAAATATATGACAAAAACCCCAGCAGAAAATTGATTTCTAAAATCCATATGAATCTGAATAGGATGTTTCCCCTTACCCTCAGAACTACAAATCTGATTCAACCATATGCACAAAGGGCATCAACCTTGAATGAAACTATGGTTTGGTATACAATATTTGTACATATACCCTTTTAGAGTCTAAGTCTTCTTCAGAAGAACTCCATGGTCAAAGGTCTTCCTATCTTTAAAGAGAAAATTCCCCCATGTGAGTCTTGCATACTTGGAAAACATAAGAGAGCTAGTTTTCCACAGTCTTCCAATCAAGCCAAACAACATCTTGAACTTGTTCACACTGACC
>JZKD02S2050164.1:164722-187337 GCA_000966675.3 Picea glauca | reverse complement strand
ATGAAAACAATGTCAATAGGTGGTATCTTTTACTTTCTAACGCTTTTTGATGATTTCAGCATAAAAATCTGGATCTATTTTTTGAGACACAAGTTTGAAACTTTTGCAAAATTCAAAGAATTCAAGGCAGAAGCTGAAAAATAGAGTGGAAAATATATCAAAGCACTTAGGTCAGATGGGGGAGGAGAATACAACTCTAGAGAATTTACAAATTTCTGCAAATCACAAGGCATTATCATGCAAACAACAGCCAGGTATACTCCACAACAGAATGGAGTGACTGAAAGAAAAAATCAGACAATAATGACTATGGCAAGAACACTTCTCAAAGAGAAAAGTTTGTCAAATATTTTTTGGTCTGAAGCAGTAGCATGCTCATTTTATCTCCTGAATAGATTTCCAACCACAAGTCTAAATATGAAAGTTCCCAAGAAGCATGGAGCGGGACAAAGCTAAATGTTGCACATCTAAGGACATTCAGATGCATAGCATACGCTCGCATACCTTCCCAATTAAGGAAGAAATTGGATGATAGAAGTGAGAAATGTATATTCACTGGATATAGTGAAACATCTAAAGCTTACAGGATTTACAATACAATCTCCAAGAAACTAATTCTCAGCAGAGATGTAAAATTTTTGGAAAATCAATTCTGGGATGATTCAGAAAATCAACAAATGGACAGTCAAAATACTTTGCTGCCCAGTGCTGAAAACACAAAAATTTCAGGACAACAAGTACCTCAAACTGTTCTTCCAAGATTGAAGGTACAAAGACAACCTGAACACTCACAGGATAACTCAACTTCCAGCAGAGACTCATCCTCTAAAATTCAAAACCAGAGAACTTGAAGTTTGAGAGAAATCCATCAGCAATTGGATGACTTTGAACAACGCAACCTTTTTGCTTTAATGCCATGTCAACCTACATATTTTAAGGAAGCATCTAAGGAGCCACATTGGGTTCAATCCATGAACCAAAAAATTGACTCCATTGAGAAAAACAAGACATGGGATCTTGTTGATTTTCCAAGTCACAAGAAGAGTATTGGTGTCAAGTGGTTTTACAATACTAAACTCAATGAAAAAGGGCAGATTGAAAAACACAAGGCAAGACTTGTTGCCAAAGGATTCTCACAACAACCAGGTACTGATTATGGTGAAACTTTTTCTCCAGTAGAAAGATTAGACACTGTAAGGAGTCTATTGGCCATAGCATCCCAACACAAATGACAAGTATACCAAATGGATGTCAAGTCAACAGTCCTGAATGGTTTCTTAGAAGAAGAAGTTTATGTCGATCAACCACTTGGATTTGAAATCCAAGAACAACCAACCAAAGTATATCGGTTGAAGAAAGCCTTGTATGGCTTAAAACAAGCTCCAAGAGCTTGGTACAGCAGAATTGACACTTACCTGATCAAAAGTGGTTTCAGCAGAAGCCAAAATGAGCCAACTCTTTACACCAAAATAGATCAACATGATAAAATTTTGATTGTATGTTTATATGTTGATGACATGATCTATACTGGAAATCTTGAGTTAACAAATTTTAAACATGCCATGCAATCTGAGTTTGAGATGACAGATCTTGGCATCATGAAATATTTTTTAGGGATTGAGGTTGATCAATCAACCAAATGCATCTTTGTCTATCAGAAAAAGTATGCAGCATACATCATCAAAAGATTTCACATGGAAGAATGCAATCCAGTAGAAACCCCTATAACCCTAGGCACAAAATTGAGCAAAAATGATGAAGGTCCTACAATGGATTCTACCCTGTACAAAAGTTTAGTAGGCAGTTTGTTATATCTTACAGCAACTAGGCCTGACATTATGTATGCATCCATCCTTGTTTCCAGATTCATGGAATCCCCCAAAGATTCTCACTGGAAAATGGAGAAACAAATTCTGAGATATGTTGCAGGAACTCTCAATTTTGGCTTATGGTACACTAAATCTGATAGTATTCAACTTTCTGGTTACATAGACAGTGATTTTGCAGGAAGCCTAGATGATAGGAAAAGCACATCTGGACATGTTTTTCACCTGGGCACGAACCTAATCTCATGGGCATCAAAGAAGAAACCAATTGTATCAATATCTTCTTCACAGGCAGATTATGTCGCTGCTACCTCAGCTTCTTGTTAAGCTGTGTCGCTGAGAAGAATATTGAAACATATGTCACATACAAAAAATAATCCAACTCCTATTTTCTATGACAATACTTCAACAATTGCTCTATCCAAAATCATGTGTTTCACAAGAAAAGAAAACACATTGACACTCGTTTTCATTTCATACGCGAGCTAGTCAATAATGGTGATATTGCACTACAATTTTGTGGTTCTTGAGATCAGCTCGCAGATATCTTCACAAAGCCACTAGGAAAATCTATTTTTGATTTTCAGAGACAACACTTGGGCATAATCAGTGTTGATGTTTGTAACTGTTGAGTTTAAGAGGGAGTATAATGTAACCTCAACAGGCTGACTGTACACTGCCAGCCGTCTTGTCCAACTGTACTTTCTATTCTTTTTTTTCTTGAGCCTATTTAGCTCAGTTATTTTCCCTTTCTAGATGTCTTCTTCATGTACTCGTTTTGTATTCTTCTTCTTACATTCTAATATAATGTTTTTTGTTCTATTCTTTCTCTCTGCATTTCTTGCTTCACAATTTATCAATTCTTCCAAAAAACCATAGAATACATGGTGAAGCATATTTGTTTATAGATGATAGGAGAAACTCAGTATCTAACCAAAGAAATGGACGAAATCCACAAGGAAATTAAATTAATAGATAATCACACAAAGACAATGGAATTATATAATCTCACATATGCTTCAAGGGTTGACATGTCTTGGGCTGCGTTTCATGTGGTTGATGTAATGAACATGCCCATATTTTGTCATAAGAAAATTGTGTATTTAGTTGAATCCCAGAGCTTTCACGAGGACACAGAAGTATTGATGCTCACAACCAATCAATTGAGAAAATATTTAATAACTATGAATGAGTATGAAGTTGGTTTGGCATTGGAATGCTTATCTTATATTGCAATGCTAGATATTGCACAGGATTTAATGTTGTAGGTTTTCACCATGTTGAAAAGTAGCAAGGCTTTGTTGAAAAAGAAGGCCACTATAGTGCTTCTAAGGGTTTTTTACAAATACCCAGATGTTGTTAGGGTTTCCTTCAAGATATTGGTGGAGAACCTAGAGGATTCTAATCCCCAAGTAGCTTTTGCCACCGTTGGTGTGCTTTTGAACTCGCCACAAGAGACCCAAAAACATTTTTCCCCCTCGCACCTAAATTTTATGGGATTTTAGTGGATTCTACAAACAATTGTATTCCCTCAGCTGATTCATTTAATCCTTTGCATGTTTCTTCTTCCTGGAATACCAAGCGGTTTTCATAATTTCACTCAGTGAATTGATTGCATTCCTTGAGCTAATTCACTTACTCCTCTGCATTTTTATTCTACCTAGAACACCTAGCAATTTTCATAAATTGAATTTGCGTTGGCATGGAAGACCACTAAGTGCTTCTCATTGATTACACTTCCTCTACAATTTCACAGAGTTACCCGGCATTTTCCTTGGTTTTACCTGGTGATTTCCTTCACCCAACTCCCATAGAGAGTACATAACTTCTTGTGTGATGGCATGGGGATGTACTCTGCGTGTGCATAATCTGACTCCGATTTTCTTTTTAAATTTCCTTTATGATTTTGAACCTTTGTCAATGGATACACAAGGAACATATCCTTGAGTTCTCATAACTATTTTAAAAAGGGTTTGGTCCTTCCTTTAAGTTTTAAATTGAATTTTAAGTTAGGAGTGAGTTCTTATTATATGGACTTAAGAGATCATTCTGCCTAAATGTACAACTAGGATTATAAGATAGTAATTGGGTACTTATTTATGGTCTTATATAAAATTGGCCTCCCTTAATTTGGATTGGAATTTAGTACGTGTGTTACTATTTTGTTTAAGAAGAGGTGGATCTCCCTTATTTCTTACCAAAAGTTTAGTAAGATATCATGGAACCCCCATTTAATGTTAACTAAGATATATCACATTATTAAGATGGAAAGTCGATTAGCCTTCTTTGCGCTATGGAATAATGTTGATGTATAACTTCTCAATGGATACATTGGCTGCTTGGTCTTCTATTAATTCAATGTAAGTAACATCCCTTATAAGTAACTTGTAAATGACTATGAAATTGTATTTAAATTCTTACTGTACCTCTTAATTAAGATAAGACATTCTAATGGTATGTATGTTATTGCACTCTTGATTCTTTTATATTTATGAATTATCCTTTCACTACCTTACACACATTGTTGGTTGCAAATGCTAAAGTTTAGTAAAATATCATGTTGCTCCATTAAAACGATGTGTTGTATAATTGATTGAGTATATAGATTCTCTTGTTCCATGAATTTAATGTGATGTATTATTGGTTTTGTGATTAGAGCACTTGCACCATGAAAATAGAGTTGACGATTACTCTTGCACCATTAATTAGGTGGACGTATGATTGTTCTAGGAATTAGTTGAATCTTGTGCAATGGATATTTAATGTTGATGTATGATTGTTTTAGAAGTCAGATCTCTCACGAGCAATGAATATTTAATGTTGATAAATGATTGCTTTAGAAATTTGATTTCTCGGGCATAATGAATATTTAATGTTGATGAATGATTGTTTTAGAAATTAGATTTCTCGCGCAAAATGAATATTTAATGTTGATGAATGATTTTTTTAGAAATTAGATTTCTCCTGCTCCATGAAATAAATGTTCATGTATGGCTGATAAAGTTGATGATTTGCCTTGCGCCATGAATAGTTGATGATTAGGATTGATTGATTGATATATTTCTATGATGTTGTGGATGTAGATGATGTGGTTCTAGGGGAGGAGGTCTGATGCCTCCAACAACATCCACGCCAAAGGGGTCTAACGCCCAAGGAGAAGAACAATTCATTGGACATGAGCATATTTATGTGGGGGACATGGTTGGTTTGATGAGGTCCTTTCAGAGGATGTCAAAGGCCTTTATTAACTGACTAGATAGAGATGAGGCCAGGGCACTTGTACCCAATGAGGGTCCGCAATGCGTTCTAGTTGGCAGTGGTAGCATTCACAAAGAACTCAAGAAGTTTAAGTTTCTCGAGTTCATGGGTGCCATGGAAGACTCATCCACTAAGGATTGGTTGAAGAACATGGTGATGTGCTTCACACTTCGCAACTACACCTCCAACATGAAGGTCTGCATGGAAGTATTTCAGCTGAAGGGGAGCTCTCTTATATGGTGGAAGACGCTCCTACCTCAACTAAACATGGTCGTCGAAGATGTGTCTTGGGAACTGTTCGAGGAGCGGTTCCAGGAGAGGTATTTATCAGAGTAATTCATCGAATGATAGCTCAATGGTTTCAAATCCTTACAACAGGGTGGTCATATAGTGCCAGAGTATGAGGCCCGATTTATGGAGCTACTTCGGTATGCCCAACATCTGAACATAGATAAGATCAAGGTTAACAATTTTTTTTTCCTTAACTTCAACATCCGTGTGAAGTTGAGGATCCTAATGCCACATACATTGCATGACGTATTCTATAAGGCCCTCATAGATGAGGAAAAGTTGACCACTGGGGGTCAGGGAAGGACACCTACAGGACTGATTGGATAGATGACAACAGGTGTGCAACAACATATGACACTAGCCATACATACATCAGGGTATCGAGATACGTTGAGAGGATCCACATTAACGACACCACGATCATCGAATCCTCTGTAGAGGACTCCCTATAGAGGACCACAACATCAACAACAACATCGCCCGCAACAACAACAATTTAGGCCTGTTCAGCATAACAAACCAGGATTTCAGGATCGTAGGCCAACAAATTCTACTTCGGGGACCAGGAGCACTAGACCGAAGACTATATGTTGAACATGTGGAGAGCCACATTACCAACGAGACTATCTGATTGAGAGGGCCAGAGAAATTGGGTCAGTCAAACACACTACATGTTGAGATTTGGGCAAGGCCCACAGGATTCATGCAGCGGTGAATAACTTCCAGGACAAGTAGCGGTCCACTATGCTCGAGATGTCAAGTACAATCTATGACCAAACTTTTAGTATTTTCATAGATCCAGGTGTTGCAGAGAGATTTATTTCTAGTGCAACACTAAAAAGAATTAAGGTAATGGCATTTGATCAGGATGATTTTAGGTATGTAGAAATGGCCTCAGGTGCCAAATAGAAGGTTGAAGGAAAGGTTACTAACTGTCGCATTAACTTGGAAGATTTTGTAACAAATTTTGACCTATACGTCATGATATTAGGATCTTCTGACGTCGTCATTGGTATGGACTGGTTGGAATCGCACGAAACGATACTCAACTATAAGATGAAACAATTAAGTTTGACCCATGATGAGGGACAAAGAAGGGTGATTGTAAGAAGAAACTAGGGAGTGTCGTTGAGGTTCATTTCTTCCCTACAACTACAGAAGATCATGCGCAAAGGATATAAGTTATATGAAATATTATCACTAAATGACAAGGGCGTGGTGAAAGGATTAGAAAACATTTCAGTAGTACGACATTTTGCTAACGTATTTCTAGAAGAGTTACCATGCTTGCCGCCTGAAAGACAGTTGGAGTTTATGATTGAATTGAAACCCGGAACTGAACCGATCGAAAGAACGCCTTATCAGATGTCAACACCTGAGTTATAGGAGTTGAAAATGAAATTGAAGGAGTTGTTGGACTTGGGAATTATACGTCCAAGTGTGTCACCTTGGGGTGAAAATGTTGTTTTCATAAAAAAGAAGGATGGGTCGTGGAGACTCTATATTGAATACCATCAATTGAACAAGGCAACAATCAAGAACCAATATCTGTTTCCTAGAATAGATTATTTGTTTGATCAAATGAAAGGTGCGACAATGTTTTCAAAGATCGACTTGAGACTAGTATATCACCAATTACAATTTAAAGAGGAAGACATTCCTAAGACCGCTTTCAAGATGAGGTTCAGACTCTACGAGTTTATCGTTTTACCATTTGGACTGACAAATGCCACAGGGGTATTCATGAGATTGATGAATGGGATGTTCCATGAATACTTGGACAAGTTTTTTCAAGTATTCATTGATGACATACTGATATATTCTCAAATGAAGGAAGAACATGATGAACATTTGTGCTTAGAATTATAGTGTTTACGAGAAAAAAAATTATACAGGAAACTGTCGAAATGCTCTTTTTACCAATTGAAGATTCATTACTTAGGGCATGTTATCTTCGGTGAAGGCATCGTTGTGGATTCAACGAAGGTAGAGGCTATTATTAAATGGCCTACACCGAAAAATGTACCATAAGTATGTAGCTTTATGTGTTAAGTAGGATATTACCGACGTTTCGTCGAATGTTTTTCGAAGATAGAAAATCTGATCACGGAATTGCAGAAGAAAAACAAGAAGTTTATATGGATTGAGAAGTGCATTGAAGCATTTCAATGGCTCAAGGGGTTGTTGACGACAACACCGATACTAAAAGTTCTTGACATGGAGACAAGGAATTTTTGGTATGCACAAACGCATCCAAGAAAGGCTTACAAGGAATCTTGATGCAATATGGTCGAGTGATTGCTTACATTTCAAGGAAATTGACAAAGCATGAGGAGAACTACACAACACATGATTTGGAGTTACTGGCCATTGTGTATGCCTTGAGAGTGTGGATACACTATCTGATTGGACAAAATTTTGAACTAAAAACAAATCACTATGGATTGCAACACATATTTATGCATAGTGACTTGAACGCATGACAAAGGAGTTGGTCAGAATTGCTTAGTGAGTACGAATTTGAGATTAATTACATAAAAGGAATAATGAACAGAGTGGAAAATGCATTGAGTCGAAGACCATGCATATTCTTGATGATACCTCTTGAGACAAATCTTAGAGGAAAGATTCTAACTACATAGTTTGATTATGATTGGTATAAAGAGGTTAAGTAAAATATCGGACAAAAAACCATGATGGTACCAAAGTTTGAAGGATATGCATTGGAAAATGACGGATCGATGAGGTATAATAACCAAATTTACATACCTCCTAATGACGAATTGAGAAGTTTGATTTTAAGAGAAGCTCATAGAGAAATGTACATGGCTCATCCAGGAGTCATGAATATGAGGGAAGACCTTAAGCTTTTATTCTTCTGGAAAGGAATGAAGGCATATATAGTTAAATACGTGGTGAGATGTTTGGAATGTCAGCAAGTGAAGGATGAACATAGACATCCAACTGGATTACAACAGCCAGAGGTTGTTCCAGAATCGAAATGAGAGGTCATTTCGATGGAATTTATTGTTCGATTTCTGTTGACGACAAGGAGGCATGACTTAATTTTCATGGTAGTTGACACTCTGACGAAGTGTAACGACCTCACTATTATGACTACAAGCGAATCAATGCAAAATAATTTTTTTTTTGTTTTAAGAAGGAAGGCAACAACGACACTAGTTAAACAACACCACTTGACGACAAACACAGCACACGCAGAACATACAACATTCAATAATGACTCATCATACTAGCACATCATGCAACTGGATGAAATATGCGATAATCAATAGACAGATAAAAATGAATACCCGCCCAACACAAGAAAGACAACACCTACAAGATAAAGGACAACATCAAGAAACCTGACACAAGGGCTTCGAAGACCAGTAACTAGAAACCTCTATGGCACGAAAAACCAAACGCCTTAAGGTGTTACAAAACTAAGTACCAACATTAATTACAACGAACAATATGCCCACATCAGGAATCACAAGACTCCTTCCAAGCTATCATTCGCATATATTCATCAAGGAATGTAACGATCCCATCATCAAGAATCATGTCCTCACAAGGCGATAGGCATGACAGTAACGATGGCACAACATATCTAGACCTTTAACCCAAGCTAAATCCCTCGCACTGGGAGACCAAATTATCTGTCAATAATTACACGAAGACTATACCCAAGCACCCAATCAACAAGTTGACAATGCGCAAGGTTACATCATTCAAAATTAAAATGAGTAACTAACCGAAGGATTTCTTGTTTTATTATGAGGCACTTTTTAAGGAAGTCTCCCACACTGTAAAACAAAATAATTTGAATAATATCAAAAACTCATGTGCAAAGATATTATATTTTAATTCTTTATACAGTAAAATGTTATTTGACAGCTAGCTTAATCATATGTGATACAAGAATTAGTACTTACATTTTTTTATGCCAAAATAATACTTACCATCATAAGAAAAGTAAATTAATATATTAAGAACATGAATTGAAGGGGTTTTCTTAGTCATTAAAAGAAATCCCACCTCATCTTAATTGTCAATTTAAAATAGTTGTCCAAAATTCATTATGTGATCTAACAACAATATGCCAACTAACAACAATATGCTATCTAACAATAAAATCGTTGTATAATCAACATATAAAATTGATGTCTAATCACAGTCTATCAATATGCTACCCATCAATAAAATAGCTATCAACAATAATTTGTCATCTGATGGATGAATCATTGTCTAACATGTGTTATCTTTTACTAAGAAATTAACAATAAAACCATGTGCTATCTATTAATAATAAATCAAAAATCAACATATCATTGTCCATTAATAAAATCATTTGCTATTAATGTTGTCTAACCATGTCCATTAATAAAATCATGCCCATTAATGTTGTCCATGATATCATTCTATATCAAAGATTTCATTGTGTTTTAACCTATACAAATTCATAACTAAAGAACAATAAAACCATAACTAAAATGTTGTGTACAATGATAAAGTCATTGCCTATTATCAAGTCTCTGGATAAATCTAAAGATAAAACTATTAATAAATATATTGATATCGCTGGGTGAAAATGGATTGAATCGCTAGGTGAAAATGCCAAGAGAGGGGCTATGTAAAAACACCAAGTAAAGGTTGTCTAGTAATATTACTCACACATTCCATTATATATTACCCATGTTGTCTAATAATATTACTCACTCAGTCCATTAAATATTACCCACGTTGTCTAATAATATTACCCACATAGTCCATTAAATCGTTGTCCATTAAATATATGATAATGATGTCTATCAACATATGATATTGCTGGGAAAATATGGGGTGAATCATCACAGATTTTCTATGTAAATTATCATGGATTTGCTTTGTAAATAACTAAAAAAAACATTGTGTAAATTGTTGTGTGAATCACCAAGAAAATTCGTGGGGTGAATGTTGTGTAAAGGCTGGGTAAATCTCCCAGAAATTTTCTGGGGTGAGTGTTGTGTAAAGTCTTGGTAAATCGTTGTCTATAAAAGGAAAATTGCAAAGTAAAATATAGTCGTTGATCAAAGAAATTTAATCACAGAAGAAAAATACGATCGTTGTGTTTAGAGCATAAAAATTCACTGAGATTTTACCATTTCAAACGCTGGAAATCATAATAAACTAAACACAAAGTTTAGACATTCATGGATTGATCATTAAAAATGTAGGGTTTAAACATTCAAGTATTAATCATTCAAGTGCAGAGTTTAAACGTTCAGGGATTGATCATTCCAAATCGAAGAGTTTAAACATTTAGGGATTAAGGATTCAAATCGCAGACTTTAACAGTCAAATAAACACACAGATTTACCCTTCCTCCATGCTGGAAGACATAAAAAAATGCAGAGTATAATCATATTTTAATCAATCAAGACACAGATAACCGAAAGAACTCTAAGAATCAACGCAAAGAATAAACAATGGTGGACTAGAGAGAATAAATGCCCAAGAGGGAATTCCATGTTGGGCAGAGAATGATCCTACAATTATTATCCATGCAAAAGAAAGCAGGGCATTTCAATCTAAGTCTTTAAACACCGGAGTGATGACCATCAATTCAGCTCTTGGCCGATTGCTCAAGCATAGACTAATAAATTAAAGGATCACAAAACAAAGGATAAAACACAATCTGCAACCAGATATTCTTCGTGAAGAAGAAAATAATGAAATAAAAGTGCAATCAAGGAATAAAGAAAACGTAGGCAAGAGATAGAAGAACACAAGCAAGTTTTTGAGTTTGAGGCTCATTCTGGCCATGTGAAAAGAGACAATAACTCATAGATAAAGGTTACAGTGGATAGACAGAGTTATTACTGAATAAATCAAGCAATAAGGGGATTACAATTATCATAGGAATGCATGTGCAAGAAGCACATGGCAATAAAATCTTCAACCGAGTATAGAAAAATAAACATGTGTAAATTAATTTTAATTGCAAGTAACAACTTTAACAAGCGTACCCTAGCCAAAAGAGAATGCTCCGAAGTCATTGTCCCACGCGCACTCCACCCAACTCCCGCTTGCCAATCGATGTGACCTCACATGTACCTCCCATCCAATGCTAGGGGTACTTTTCTTCCCCCTAAGCCCCCTGAGCCGCAAAGGGGCCACGCTTAGAATACCAGAGAATGCTAGCACCTAGCTCGCCTTGCAAGGTTGAGCTATCACTCGTAAACCGAGCTAGGTATCCCAACTCCCACAAGAGAAAGTTCAGTTAAGATGAAATTTCAACAGCATAACGTTAAGCAAGCCAAAATGATGATCCATACTCCTCCTCCACCATCATTTTTATAGAGTTTCTTAGTCATTAGTTTCCCAAAATTATCATTAGATTATTTTTTCATTAAATTAATTAGGAAAAACCTCCCCCATACACATGTTGCTCGATCCCCTAGTTGCACCAGAAAATAAATTTTATGAATTAATTAATTATTCCTATTTCCCTCACCCACCAAGATCATTCCTAAAAACGCTCCTCGATGTCCCAAAATTCCCTTACAATTCTCAAATGACTTACGACTTACTTAATTCCTAGTTGAGTTCATAAATAGAAAGTTCCAAAGGCTAGATTCGTTACTAAGCTAGACATTAATTTTTTTCTTTAAGTTCCCCTTTTTTAAGTTTCACTTTTTCTCAAAGTTTCCTTTTCTTTTAAGTTTCCCCTTTTTATAACTAATTTCAGAATTAGCAGTTTAGATAAACAACATTTACTCTTTTTATGAATTTAATCCTCCATTAATTTTTTATTTTTTTTTACTTTAATAATTAAAGTTTGAATTTCTCTTATTAGTTATAAAAGAACCTTTAGTGAATTGAAATTTTATAAAAAGAATCTTAGTGAATTAAAATTGTATAAAAGAACCTTGGTGAATTAAAATTTTATACAAAGAACTTTAGTGAATTAAAATTTTATAAAAAGAACTTTAGGGAATTAAAATTTCCACTTTAATCTGGTTATATGTCTAATTAGTTGTTGTTTTTTTTGTTTTAAGGTTCTACTCAAACCTAGGTTTTTAATTCACTAGGCTTGGTGACAGTTCTTAAGAAAAAATAGTCATTAAACTTTACTTATCGCATCATTCATTTTAAGGTCAACTAGGTTTATTCACTTAGCAGTTAAAAGCACGACATGCCCTTCAGGACGCACTATGTGCTCCAAGGGTGCCACTCGCCTCTTTCCATTTTCTTTGTGCGACATGCCCTTCAAGATGCACTAATGCTCCAAGGGTTCCACTCGCCTCTTTTTTTTTTATTTGCGCGATGTGCCCTTCAAGGCACACTACGTGCTCTAAGTGTGCCACTCGCCTCTTGATTGAATTTGGTAGGAGTCAAACCCCTAGAGTCAATACTCTGCCAGGTGATCTTGTGGGAGACTAAGAGCCTCTAAGGAATACAACCCCTGCCTTATTTCACGCCCCTTAGAATCATCGTGAGCGAATGTCACAGTCTACCCTCATGACATCATGGGTCTTCTCGAACTAGGTAATCGTTAACCTACATTTCGAGCCACGGCCGGAGTGCTATTATGTTGTGGTAGGGTTGCTGCCACACCTCTCCCTCAAAGTCTCTGGTTGTCATGCATGACCCCTCTACTCCAAATTTGAGTCTAGTCGGAAAGATATCATCACCTTGCATCCATCAATGAATCATGTCAGCAATAATAATCAATCATCATAATATATAATCATATGTACATATGTCATGCATCAACAACATGCATACCCTAATAGTCCACTCCCTGACTCGATCCAGAGTCCAAGGGGTTTCATCGATGCCTTTTCATCCTCAATGTCCAGATTCCGACACACTCAGGAGAACCCAGTCAATAGCACCTATCGATGTAAATATAACAAAATGACATAACATCAAATCCACAATGTGTCATAATCATAATCAAAATAGCCAATAGTACAACAACCCGGATCACTTGCACGCAAGTTTCCTCAAAGAATAAGTTCGCTCAATGCGCACAAGTGTGGGATGTTACATGAAGAGTACACATTTTATCCTTGTGTGTACAACGTACCTAACGCCAGACATAGCTAGAGTTTTTATCAATGATATTGTGAGATTACATGCCATGCCTAAAAAGATCATATCCAATAGAGGATCAATGCTTATAGGATGATTTAGGACCAGTTTGCAAGAGGCCTTGGGGACACAACTAAACTTTAGTACAACATATCACCTTGAGACAGATGAGAATATGGAAAGAATGAACCAATTTTTGGAATATATGTTTCTTATGTACGTAATGGACCAACATAAGCATTCGGAAGAGTTTTTTCTACTGGTAGAGTTTGCTTACAACAACAACTATCAAAGTACCATTAAGATGGCACCCTTTGAGTTTCTTTATGGGCGACTGTGTCGGATACCATTGAGCTAGGATCAACTTGAAGATAAGGTCTTGGTAGGACCATAAATGATCCAATAAATGGAAGAACAAATGAAATCGATAAGAAAAAGGATTAAAGAAGTGCAAGATCACCGGAAGAGTTATGTTGATGCACATCGCATTGACCGCCACTATGAAGTGAGCGACCAAGTTTTCCTATGGGTGAAACTGCACAGAAGTTAGATTGAGTTTGGAAATGGTTTTAAACTCTCTCCTAGGTTTGTGGGACCTTTCGAAGTTATGGAAAGGAAATGACCCATGGCTTATTGACTAGCTTTTATTGATTCTTTGAGGCATATGCATGATGTTTTTCATGTATCTGTTTTGAGAAATTATGTTATTGATCCTACACATGTGATTGAAAAGATTTATGTGTAGGTGTCGGACGATGGTGCACTCATGGCGGAGCCAATCCTCATTTTGTACAATCGCATTCAACAACTACAGTGCCAAACAATCGATCAGGTCAAGGTCCAATGGGAAAATTATAGTCCACACTCAACTACCTGAGAGGATGCTTATGCTATGCATCAACAGTTTCCTTACTTATTTGATATTTGAGACATATAGATCTTGTCAGATACTTTATTTAATTCATTTTATATATTGTACAAATTCGGGACGAAGTTTAAAAAAAGAGGGGGTGTATGTAACATCTCGCTCTTGCGAGCACATGCTATCGACTTATTCTTTGAGAAAACTTGCATGAAAGTGATCTAGTAATAGTACATGATTATGTATTTAGCCTGTGGATATTTATGATGATGTTGATGATTATGATTTGATGTTATTGATATATGTGTATTGACAGATGCTATTCGTGAGTTTTCTCTGATTGTGCAGGAGACTTGACAAATTGGGATGCTGATGGCATCAATGGACCTCCTTGGGCTCTAGATTGAGTAAGGGAGTGGATTGTATTTGTTTGAGTATTTCATTCATGCATATGTGACATATGATTGATTATATTATGATGATTTTTATGGACCAGTGAAAGTGTTTCATAGATGGATGCAGGCTGACGATTACTTGCTAATCTTACTCACATAAGGAGTAAAGGGGCCATGCACATAGACCAAATATTGAGGGAGAGGTGTGGAAGCATCCCTGTCACAGCCTACTAGCACTCATGTCATGGCTCGAATTGTAGTTTAACGATTACCTAGTTCGAGAGGTCCATGATGTCATGAGGGCAGACTGAGACAATCACTCACGAAGATTTTTAAGGGGAAGACAATAAGGTAGAGTCCTTATTCCTTAGAATTCCCTAGCCTCTCACAAGGTCACATGAATGGAGTGCTAACTCCAGGGGTTGGACAACTACCAAAACTAGTCAAGGGCGAGTGGCACCCTTGGAGAATAGAGTGCATCTTGAAGGGCACATCGTGAAAGTAATATTTGATTCAATGAATCTAGGTTTCCTAGAAAACCTTGAGCGAATAATTAACCTTGTAAAATCTTGAGCACCGTTGGATCAATTAATTAAGGATTTAAATTATTAATTATAAATCCCTATAAGAGTCTACGCCTTTGCAAATAAAATTTAATTAAGCCTAAGAATAAGTTTTGTAAAGAGGATAAATTGAAATTAATAACTAAATCAACAGTTAGGAGTGATTCAAGGAGTGCTTTAAGGAAGCGTGAGGGAAATTGAATTTTATTAAAATAAAATTACTTGTGAAAATTGGGGAAAGGGTAACAAGTGTACGGGAGAAATAATTCTAAATTATTTAAATTAAAAATTGAATTAATTGTTCAAGTCGGGATGAGTTATGGGGAAATTCTATAAAAAAATGGTGGAGATGAGGATGGGATCACACGGGTGAAGGGTAAATTTATGATGCATAATGTTTTACTGGTTTTACTTGTGAGAGTTGGGATACCCAAATTGAGAGAGAGAGAGGTGGCTCTACCTTGTGAGGCGACTTGGGAACTAGAGTATTTTTTGGTTTTATGTGTGTGTCCCCTTTGCGACTCGGGGGGATAAGGCGGAAGAAGATTATCCCTATCATTGGCTGGGAGGTACCGGTGAAGTCTCTCAATTAGAAAGCGAAGGAGGGTGTTGTACAAAAATTCTTCTCGTGAGAGGCTCGTCTTCAACAATTTTGATCTTCGGTCTATGGTAACTGATAATTTGATTTTTTATTTAAATTCTTAGTTTATAATTTATTTCGGTTGAAGGGTAAAACTTATTTTTGTGTATATATTCCAAATGGAAGATTGTTGGGTTGATAGGATTAGATTTCATTTAAAAAAAATTGTCTTAAGAATCTATTGTCAATATGAATCATTCAGTAATTTATGTATATCAAGGATCTATTGCACAAGTTGCCAAGTGGAGGATCATCCTCATATAACGATAGTCTTTGGGTCATGGTATTAGATTTGTGAAATTGTATGGATATCAACATATATATGTGGTAAACTGAGACATGTAGGGAGTAGTAATTTTTAGTAGTGAGGTATATTTTTGTCATTGTAAATATATTATAAGTTATTGTGAATGGAGAAAATTTTCTTTTATAATGATGCATTGAAAAGAATGAGCTTCCACATATAAATGTACCAAATTTCATTTCGTTGTTTGGCATCTTGACTCATACTGTTGATGTTTAGATCTGATTAACATAAAAATTGTATACATAATTGTCCTCTTTTGGCATGGCAATGTTTCAGAACAACCGTTCATCCATTAAGCTTTTTCACATGATATCGAAGCACTAATCACATATTTCATTCTCCCTCGGGTTGTATTCACTCACATGTTCTGTAGATCTCTATTACTAGACTAGCATTCAACATTTTTTTAATTGATATAAATTCACAAAGAGAACATTACCCAACCAAATACATATATCCACAATCATGGAGTCATACTTCCATAAAACCCTAGAAGACCTGGTCAAGGGTCTTCATATATAGATGATAGGAGAAACTCGGTATCTAACAAAAGCAATGGACTAAATTCACAAGGAAATTAAATTAACATATCATCACACAAAGGAAGTGGCATTACAAAAGCTCACATATCTGAATATGCTTCAAGGGTTGACATTTCTTGGTTTGTGTTTCATGTGGTTGAGGTAATGAGCATGCCCATATTATTTCATAAGAAAATTGGGTATTTAGTTGCATCCCAGAGCTTTCACGAGGACACGGAAGTATTGTTTCTCATAACCAATCATTTGAGAAAATATTTAATAAGTATGAATGAGTATGAATCTGGTTTAGCATTAGAATGCTTATCTCATATTGCAACACTAGATCTTCCATGGGATTTAATGTCGGAGGTTTTCACCATGTTGAGAAGAAGCAAGGATTTGTTGAAAAAGAAGGCACCCATAATTTTTCTGAGGGTTTTTGAGAAATACCCAGATGTTCTTAGGGTTTCCTTCAAGAGATTGGTGGAGAACCTTGAGTATTTTTATCCCCAAGTAGCTTGCATTGTCATTGGTGTGCTTGTGAATTGGACATGAGCGACCCGAAAACATTTTTTCCCCTCACACCTGTATTTTATAGGATTTTAGTGGATTCTACAAAATAATGGATTCCCTTAGTTGATTTAATTACTACTCTACATCTTTCTTCTTCTTGGAATACCAAGTGTTTTTCATAATTTTACTCATCGAATTGCTTGTATTCCCTTAGTTGATTCACATACTCCTCTGCATTTTTTTTTCTGCTTGGAACACCCAGTGATTTTCATAAATTAAATCTGCATTGTCACAGAATACCACTCATTTATTCTCATTAACTACACTTCCTCTGCGATTTCACAAAGTTACCCAATGTTTTCCTTGGTTTTCCCTGCAGATTTCGTTCACCCAACTCCCACAACTAGTACATAACTTCCTCTGTGATGGCCTGGGGATGTACTTTGCATGTGGATAATCTGACTCTAAGTTTATTTTTAAATGTCCTTTATGTTGGTGACTCTTTGCCAATGGATACGCAAGGAACATATCCTTGATTTCTCATAACTGTTTTAAAAAGGGTTTGGTCCTTCCTTTAAATTTTAAATTGAATTTTAAGTTAGGAATGAGTTCTTATTATATGGCCTTAACATATCATTCTTGTTAAATGTACAACTAGGATTCTAAGATAGTAATTGGGTACTTATTTATGGTTGTATATAAAATTGGCCTCCCTTAATTTGGATTGGAAGTTAGTACATGCGTTACTATTTTGTTTAGGAAGAGGTAGATCCCCCTTATTTCTTACCAAAATTTTAGCCAGATAGGATGGAACCCCCATTTAATGTTAACTAAGATATATCACATTATTAAGATGGAGAGTCAATTATCCTTTTTTGCGCTATGGAATAATGCTTATGTATAACTTATTAATGGATACATAGGCCGCCTGGTCTTCTAATAATTCAATGTAAGTAACATCCCTTATAAGTAACTTGTAAATGGCTATGAAATTGTATTTAGATTCTTAATGTACCACTTAATTAAGATAATACATTCTAATGGTATGTATGTTATTTCACTCTTGATTCTTTTATATTTATGAATTATCCTTTCTCTACTGTACACATTGTTTCTCACAAATGATAAAGTTTAGTAAAATATCATGTTGCTCCATTAAAACGATGTGTTGTATAATTGATTGAGTACATAGATTCTCTTGTGCCATGAATTTAATGTGATGAATGATTGGTTTTGTGATTAGATCACTTGTGTCATGAAAATAGTGTTGGAAATTACTCTTGTGCCATTAATTAAGTGGACGTATGATTGTTCTAGGAATTAGTTTAGTCTTGTGCAATGGATATTTAATGTTGATGTACGATTGTTTTAGAAGTTAGTTTTGTCATGCGCAATGAATATTTAATGTTGATGAATGATTTCTTTAGAAATTTGATTTCTCATGTGCAATGAATATTTAATGTTGATTAATGATTGTTTTAGAAATTAGATTTCTCACACACCATGAAATAAATGTTGATGTATGATTGATAAAGTTGATGATTTCCCTTGTGCCATGAATAATTGATCATTAGGATTGATTGATTTATCTAGTTGATTTCATCTTGATTGGATTAGTGGGATCTAGACACCTCCTTGTTCCTCAGAATAGTCGCCATCCCTAAGACCTTAAATGGTAAAAATCTATCGGATGAATCATGGGCTTGAGCGTTTCTTATGTGTCTTGGAGGTCCTAAGCATGCAGGGTAGGTTGGGCAGGTAGTTCCTTATTATTCAGCGATATGGTTGATCATTATTTATATTTTCTTCAGTCGATTGTGATGTGTTCAACTACGTCGTTAATTATGTTTGTGTGTTGATCATGTGCCGCTATCATTTATGTCAATGTGTTGTCATGTGTCCTTATTGATTACATTGAGGTGTTTATTGTAATTCTTTTAATTATGATGTCATGTTGATTATGTGTTTCTATTAATTATGATTGACGATTCTTCATCCTAACGCAAAAAAAAAAAATTACCTATTGTACTTTTCTATTCCTAGTGTAACGGAGGGGTGTTACAAATTCAACATGCACTTGATTTAGAGGACATCCCAGAAAGTAGCACAAAATACAAAGGCTCATCAAGCTTATTGCATGTTGCAAGAAAATATGTTGGTGATTCCATACATGAGAGGAATTATGTAATTCAAGAAATTCGAGAGCTTTCCCAAAGTGTTGCTAGTTTTTCGTCCAAAATACATACAATTTCTAAGAATACTTGGAAAATGATTTGGAAAATGACGAACGATTTTTCAAGGAAGCCGTAAATACATTTTCATCCAAATTCTCAAGCTTAAATGAAGCCCGATAGAAAGAACAAAAACTTAATTTTCCTTACCGTGTGAAACAGATCAATGCATGCTAGTTAAGGAGAATCAAAGAATTAAGAGAAATGGTAAATGAAATTGATGTCTTAAGGAATAAAAAAACTGATTTGTTTCTCAAACTTGTTAGTCTTACTAAAGAATTGAATGGTCCCAATTTATTGATGGATACCATGATCCTATCAAAATAATATTTAGTGGGACAACTTAATGCATTGAAATTTGCTTGGGAAAATGAATTTACCAAAAATATGGAATTTTCTCAAGATGAAGTTGAAAAATCATTAGTTTAGTATTTTAACAGGAATGATGAAGTGGATGATACATTGCATCAATCAAAGATATATTTGAGGGAATTTGAAAATCAGTGGTTTGAAATTAAAACTAAACATGAAATTACCATGGCACCTTTAAGGGAGTACAATGAGGAGTGGTTGAAAAAGACATTAATCAAAATTACTGAACTGGAAAATCAAGAAATAGTTATAGTGGTTATGCCACCTCAACCACAATATACACCTATAAAGGAACCAACTGCAAGAAATTAAAGGTTATGAGTGATTTCCATCATAGTGAGTCAAGCAACAACCTTTTTCTTTCTTTTTAGTCTTTTTCTTCTACAATCATTTGTCACATTGTCTTTATTTCCCAGTACTCTGTGAAAACCAGGATGACCCTTGACTTTTTTTCTCTCTTCTTCTAGGTATTTTCATTTTATGGTCCATGAGAGCCAATCTCAGGTCCTCTTTGAAGGATGAACGCATACTTTTTCTTTAAATACATTTAATTTGTATTTAAAGACCTATATTATTTTTGAGACTCTGAGAGAACTACTTGGGATACTACATTATTTTATTCTCAAAGAATTTGATTTGAAATTTGAGTTTCCAAATGTTTAATCCATCCTAATATTTTTGGTGTTTAATGGAGTGATCATTTAAAGTTATTTTATTTATGTGGTCCATATTTCTTGTCTCTATTTATTTTGGTTATCTTTTACTATCTTGATGAATGTTGTGATGGAAATGTTAACCTTTCACTTATCATACTTATTTGATTTATGCACATTGTAAGCATGGTATATATTTGTCTTCTTTTTCAAAGATATCTGGTCCGTATTCCAGATACTATTTTTGAATAAGAATGTTAGTTTTTACAAAATTTGATTATTTTCAGATTTGATCATAAATCTATAAGAAAAAGAGGAGTACCACCTATCTAAAAGTGCAGGGGGATTCATATCCTCGTGAGGTTGACCTTCAGACCATAAAACAATATTTTAGATCAACGGTACCTAATTTATAAGAATAGTTTAAAAAACATGGAAGACAATAGGCTTCCCAAAATTTCTTTAAACTCCATCCAAAATCACATTTATCTCAAGCAGGGATGGCATAAAGATGCCCAACACTAGCTAAATCATTGGGGAATAAAGGAAGAGATTATATTGCAGAATAAGGATAATATTAAAAATATTATTACATCTAAATTTGAAGAAAAATTGTGGTGTAATAAATAATTAGAGGGTAAAATAAAATTAAGATACTATAAGGAATAAAATCAAAAGTATATCCTCCTACCTAGTTTTCATTGTTTTTCAGCTCCTTTTTAATGGTAACCCCTCTTTTTCTCTTCCTTTTTTTTCTTTTTAATCCTTATTTTTGTATATTTTATTGGATCCTTTTGGGGCTCATTCTCTTTTACCTAAGGTCTCTTGCGTATATCCTTAAATTCTAATGTTATTTAAATTTAAATTTTATTCTATTCCTTAATGGTTAAATATTTTATTTAATTCACTTTCTTAATGGCTAAATTTGTTATCCATATCTTAATGGGTATTTAACTAATCCCTTGTCTTTTGTCTTTTGCTCTTTTTTTTTTAAGAGTCATGTGACCTCTTCCATCCTATTTATTTACATCTCCCAATCATTTATCCTTGATGATGGGTGAAGTGCCCACTAAAAATGTTGGATTTAATTCCATAAATGTTGCATGATTAATATATAATTATTTTGAATGAAACAACATCGTAATAAAAATAAAATAATTGTATTTTCATTTAAACTTTATTTTAATAGTATATTATTTTTATTGAAAATTTACATAAATTTCCACCTTTCCGCCATGTCAAAATCTTTAGTCTAAATGTTCTAAGAAATAATTTAAGTGATTATTTACTTATAATCCTAGTGCCCAAAAAGTTTTTGAGCATACTGAATCCATTAAATATAATATCTAATTTTTTAATTTTCTAATATTTTAAACAATTGATATTTAGTTAGTTTGATTGAAACAATATCATAATAAAAATAAAAATAATTATATTTTCATTGAAACTTTATTGTATAATATTTAAATTTTAATAATATATTTTTTATTTATCATATGTGATTGATAATTACTACCTTAAAAAAATTGTGAACACTAAAGTCTTCTTTATATTCGTTGATTAAAATGATGTGAATTTTTTTTTTTAAATATAATATTTAATTTTTTTTTTTTTACCATTGACAACTAGTTAGTTCGGATGAAACATCATAATAAAAAAATAATTATGTTTTCATTGACACTTTATTTTATTGAGATATATAAAGAAATATGTAGTTTAAAGACACGATATCATCATCACATGAGGCCATCTTAAAGATTTGTTAAGTTTAACCTCACACGAAGGCCATGCTATGTTCTTAAAAAAGATGTTAAGCGTAGTTTAGTTTAATCTCATTAGTTTAATATTTCTTAGGTTTATATCATAAAAAAATGTTTTGTAATATTTGAATTTATCTAATATAGTTTTTTTTCAAAGTTTAGATTATATTTACTTAAATAAAGCACTAGAGATAATTGTGTTTTTTTTAGATTTATAGGTTTTTAAATATTATGATGATGATGATGATGATGATGATGATGATGATGATGATGATGATGATGATGATGATGATGATGATGATGATGATGATGATGATGATGATGATGATGATGATGATGAT
>JZKD02S2050164.1:146301-164672 GCA_000966675.3 Picea glauca | reverse complement strand
ATGAATTTCTTTGTTTGTGGGATAAGGGATCCCCTTTACAGATGTGTACATACCTTATCTCTCTCTAGATTAGAATCTTTGATCTTAAGGCAGAAACACATGTTCTTAACCATTGTGCCCACTCAAGTTGTAATTAATTTATATATATATATATATATATATATATATATATATATATATATATATATATATATATAAAAAAAAAAAGTCTCTATAGATTTCTATTAAAATGATACATAAAAATACAGTATATGTTTTTGGGGGTCCTTCCAAAATGGAAACCCAGGATCCCCACTGTAAATCCCCACAAAGTATTCTTGTCTTCTAGAATTTCAAAAAGAACCCAGCCCTATATGGCCCTAAGTTCTGGGACCATCCCTGGTCTTGTCCCCCCTAGCTTCCCCTTGATTGTTGTTCTTATGACTCGATAAATTCATATACTGATTCCTTTGATTACAAAAAACAAGTATATTAGGACCATACCCAAAAGTTCCCATAGCTTGTGAAGGAGTCCCTGAGATGCCACTGTCCTATTGATCTAACTGGTCAAGCTTCAACTAGAAAGAAGTCCCTCCTGGATTAAGGCATCGCCATGAGATGGTGCTCTTTTGGGACTGATGCAATAAGGCCCTGATCAGGCCCGATCCTCTCTGGTGATCCTCATCCTCTATCAGAATGGGACTGTCCTAGGTCCCCACCAGGCTTTCCAACTTTTTCTACTGTTTGGGATGTTCTTTCTTATCCTCATGGTCTCGCTTAATAAACGAAACACCAAATTTGTTTTTGCAGAAGAGTTCAAATTTTGTTTCTATAAATCTTACCCCTTTACTGAGAAATTCATTGTCTTGTCTCCATTGGGAAAGCGCTTGGATGAACTCTTGTTGTTGTTGCACCAGATCTTGCACTATCATTGCTTTGGTTTTCCAATGTAGTTCCTCTAGTCGAAAATATTTTGTCTCCCTGGTTTGCGACTAGATGGAATCATGGACCCAATCCCTTGAGTCAACTATGATTTATGCCTCCATGCTCAACCTTCTCTTTTTTCTCACTTCTCTCTATATCACCTCCATCATCTACTTTTCTTGAGTTTTTCTTTGAGTATGATAGTTACTCTTGGCCTCCATCATGGATTTCTTCGCCCTTGCTTTCGAGCGGGTCTGCTAGGGGAGTGCCTGGATCTCAAATTTTCTATCTTTCTTCCCATGGATTCCCGATCTGGTAGGGTTTCCCCACACCGACCGGTTATGCCATAGAAGCATTCACTAGTACATTTGGGTCAAATTTAGATGGCACGTTCAACGCAATTGCCACTTTATATTGTCGGGAGAACGACGAACATTGGACCCCTTCAAACATCATTTCACATGATGTCGCTTTTCTGATGAAATAGATATTGTCTTTATTGCAATGTTTCGTGTGGACATGTGTCATCTCAGATTTCACTATCCAAACCCCATATAGTCGTCGTAAGACGGACGTCTTAGAGGTGGAAAGAGGGACGTCTTGGAGGTGGCAAGAGCGACGTCTAGGAGGTGGCAAGAGTGACATCTTGGAGGTGGAAAGAGTAACACCTTGGAGGTGGAAAGAGCGATGTTAAGATATATCAGCTCCAACGTCATTGCTATGGGAGTGACACTCTTGTAGGTTGCAATAGTGACATTAATAGGTATCATCTACGACGTGGTTGCTATGGGAGCGACACTCTTAGAGGTTCCTAGAGAGACGTTTTGGAGGTGGAAAGAGCGACGTCTTGGAGGTGGAAAGAGAGACGTCTTGGACGTGGAAAGAGAGACTTCTTGGACATGGAAAGAGAGACGTGAAGAGGTATCAACTCTGATGTGGTTTCTATGGGAGCGACACTCGAAGACGTCGCAATAGCGACTGTGTTGTAGGTATTTAAAAAAAAATACAATATCAATACTGAGAGGGACAGATACATTAACCTTTGCTAATAATGAAAATGACTTGATCTCTAGCTCTCTCACACCTTAGAAATGAAATAATGAATGAAAACAAGTGACTTGCAACCTTAAAACCCTCTTCATGTGCACTTTTCCACGTTTTTTATCCAGCAAGCCGATATATTCTGTCGACTCGCAATATTTTGAGAATATATCGTGATACATTGAATGTGTGGTGATACATTGAATGTGTCACCACACATTCAATGTATCAGATATATCATGATATATTCCATCTAATATATAATTTCCCCCTTTATCTCGGTGATAAATCTGATATATACAATATATCGATGATATATACAACACTAATTTAAACAACCCAAATTTAGTTTAAATTGTGGTTTGTAATAGTTCTGGACAGTTGGTAATTTGGAAGTTGTTGAGTAATAGCCATTTGTAACATGGATTTCATTTGGATAAGTGTCTCTAATATCTATTAATTTTTGAAGAATGTGTCTTCCAGCTCTGTCTACTACTGATTAACAAAATATGTTGTGGGATTTTAGCGAGGTGATATTAACTTTAGGACACTCAAGGAAAATGATGGAATTTCTCTATGAGGCAAAGAAAAAGATATATTTTCAAGTTTTCATTGTAGAGGGTGCTCCTAGGTACAGACTGTCTTTTTACAAAGTCCAAATGCAAAAATTGAAGTTCTACTTCAGTAAATAATCAATGTGAATAATACAAATTGTAGATTTCAAGGACATGCCCTTGCTAAAGAGCTCGTTGCAAAAGATTTGCAAACAACAGTGATTGTTCATTCAACTGTCTTTGCTATGATATCACGTGGGAACATGGTGAGTGATTACCCTGACATGTTCTATTAATGAAATGATATTTTATTGATACTATTTACCATATTTACTTTGATGGAAAGGTGATGGTAGATGCTCATGCTGTCATGGCCAATGGTGGAGTCATAGCACCAGTAGGACATCATATGGTTGCACTTTATTCTCATCGACATGCAGTCCCATTTGTTGTACTAGCCATGTCACACAAGGTAGCTTGCATTTTTGTTTGAAGCTTGATAATATGATTACTTTGTCAACCAGTTGTGTGGATCAGTTATTTGATAATAGGTCATTTGCTAAACTGCCACTTTTGGACATTATGCCTTATGCCTATGGGAAGAAAGAAGAGGAAAATATATTAATACCCCTAAATGAAAAAAAGAATCTAATGATACTGAAAATGTAAAAAGTGTTGTCTTTATGGACTAGATGCATAAGGTGTTTATTTCCCTTCCTTGTCACATGCACTCATCAATAAGTGTGTAGCATGTGTTATTTGCATTTAGTATGTTGGCAATTATCTTTGTAGAGCCAATATGTCACATATAGGGACATGCCTTTAGAAGTACAAATGTATTATGAATTTACTATCCTTCGCTGACCCACACATCCTCTAATAATTTCATTAGAGGTGTTGTTTGCATTGAGTGCCTTGGCAGCTGTCTTTGTGGATCAGAAAGAATGACAACGTAGGAATGGTTAGTTTTCTAGGATATTTATTACCTATCCCTTCTTTAGACATTCTTTAATTATTGTGTAATTGGTGCTTTTCACACTTGTAGGAATACTTGTTAATTTTTCACCATTATTTGCCATACACATTCATCAAGAACTGAATGGGGATATACTATTAAACTTAGACTTTATGCAATGCTCTTCCTACTCTCCTCACATATGTATAACTGTATGAACATGTGGGGCAGGGTCAAAGAAATGTGCAACAAGCGACAGACCTGTGTTGATGTAGAAGGGCAAGGGGAATGTAAGTAGTGAGTTTTAACTTTTGATACTTGAGCCCCATACCAAAAGATAGATCCTTTGTCCATTATTCTCGATCACTCAGTGTTTTTACATGGTTAAATGTTGTAAATATCCTAATCCCAACATCATTGGAGGAAAAGCTAACATAGGGACTAAAAGGCCTCTCCACCACCATTGGAAAATAACAAAGAACGGTCACTAATAAGTAAGAACCCAAAGAAAATGGACTTCTTTCTAAATTCATTACTGATTCTAACCTAAAAATTCTAAAGAATAGAAAAACCACATGGGGAATTGGTTAAGTAGTTAGAAATGGCAGTACAGAAACTAGAAAATGCAGAACCAAATAACAAGGGCTCCCTTATATCCGTCAAAGAGGATATCAAAAAACTTATTCTGCTAGAGAAAAATCAAGTCTCTATAGCCCTTATTGTCCTAGGTGAAAGGATTTAAGAGTATGACACATTTAATACAATTACTATCACCTTCCTACCATCTTAATGTTGAGAAATATAGCTCGAGTAGGAACTTCTTACACAAGTTCAGTGTGAACGTGCAAGAAGTGGTTTGAGACATTTCTTTGGTGACCACTGTGGAAAGGTGATCACTATTTCTATCTTGTAATTTCATTTAAAAAAAGTGAAAGTTTATTGTTTTGAAATCAATTAGTCTTAGAAATCTAAATAAAATGTTCTAGAACATTAGTTACTTAGATTGGGATTTAACTTGAGTCGTACATCAATTGAGATAGGTGGCAGCTAGGATTGAGGAGAGTAGTTATCCTCTCTCAAAGAATAAACATGACATGATAGGAGAGATCTCATACACATGGGAAGAGAGCAAGAGGGATGAAGGAAGGAAGAGTGCATTAGGAAGAAAATGAGTATATCTGCTAAAGAGATCAACAGGCTATACATGTCAGACCAGTGTTGTAGCTTTCATTTTCGTATGCATAGGTCGTCCATCCTTAGATCTAGGCGATTAATGATTGTACGACTGTTGTTTTTAAGTAGGTTGCATAAGTCACCTTGTAAGCTTTGATCAAAGGAATGAAAATCTTATTCGAAGGAGAAATCCCTGTGTATGTGTTTTATTCTTTGGCTGTTCATATTTTCATCTATTGTGTGATTGATGCAATGTTCAGAAAATTAATTTTCATCTGTTAAATAAATTTGTTTTGAGTTTTTTAATAAGAGAACATTAGGGCAACAGTCATCTAGGATGGAAAATTCACACTTAAGACACTTGAAAGTTGAGACAGTGATCTAAACTACAATATGATTAGGCCAAATGAAAGAAGGAAAACCAAGACATATGTGTGTCAAGTTAGATAGTAGAAATTCAATAATAGAAGATGGCAGTCTTCCTAAATTTCTCCTTAGAGAATCAAACATATTAATCAGAGAGAATTTGGTCCAAAGAAGACTAAGTTGGGTTCCGGAAAGGAGTACCAAGAAAGAGAAGGTTAGGAATGAAGGAAATTGTGCTTTGATTCGTAATGGGTAAGATCTGACCAAAGGTAAAACCAAATCTATGAAGAAAGGGGTATCAATAATATTTTGGAATTGTTAGAGCTAGCCATATTATGAAGGGACTGATTGCTTTTTAGCAATACATAGGATTCTGATGAATGTTGTATTCCTAAGGTAAAAGGGTACATCATAACATATTGTAGAACCTCATATTGTAAGTAGAAGTGGCCCATTTTCTTAGTCGTGATAACCTTCTCAACCACTGTTGGCAAATAGCAATGCATTCTCACTAAGAACTCGAAGAAATAGGCTTTTTCCTAGAAAGTAAATACTAAATATCATCTCTCACCAAAAACTTCCATGCGATGGAAAACTCACATGGGAACTTGGTTAAGAGATTAGAGAGGGAGCAAATAAGCTAGAAAAAATAGTAAGAGTTAGCAAGTGTTCCCTCCCATCCTTCACTGAAAATATTTTTCAGCTACAGAAATAAAGATATATATCAGAAGCACTTTGCCTAACAAGACCAATTTGGACTCCAAAAAGGAGTAAAAAATGCAGAGATTTAGGAAAAGGAATAAATTGGGTTGTGATTGAAAATGAAAGGGCCTTATCAAAGATAAAGTTCATATATAAGAAGGAAGGGGTCTAAGAAATTTTGGAATTATTGGGGTTACCCACATTACAAAGGGATAAGTCTATAAGATTCTATACGTAGACATTATTCTTTTCAGTAAAATGTCAAGACATAGGAAGTATTGGACAAATGTATTCTTGAACTAAAAGGGTACCCCAAAAAATTGATATAAACCTCTAGAGCCTGAAAAAGAGGGCGAGGAAGGGTATCTTCCTTTCAATAAAACCCCAACTGTGGCTTACCAAAATAGGGTATGAAAAAACTTCCAAAAAATATGTGTCGATAGAGTAAAGTATATTTTGCATTTCCTATTTTGCTCCTTTGATTTATGCTATGTACAAAAGAGTTGGATAGACAAGAAAAAAATATTTATTATCCTAGAGAGTGACATACCAAAATATATAACCTCTTTGTCTTGAGGGAATACTCGGCTTCCACCCCTGATTGGATTGGAGACTGCGATAACCATGGATGCTTTTCTACATGACATTCTAAGGTAAGTTTTGGGAGATGAAAACGCTAGAACTTGTCACAATTGTATTCAACTTGATGGAATCTCCTAATTGTAAGTAGAGTGTGTATTTGTTATACTGTTTATGTTTTGTTGTACTTATGATGGGGAGGGCCATAGGCACTCCCTTGAAATATTGTACTAGTGGACAGTCCTGTTTACTGGGCTTACATCATCTATGGATGCTCATATTGTTTCCCCTTATTTCTTTCTTTTTATACTCCCTTATTTCTTTCTTTTTATACTCCCTGGGGTGACTGAGTGTGGTTCAAAGTTCATAACTCCAAAGTTTTATTTGTTATTAGAATTAAATAACAAAACTAGTTGTCAAGACCATCAATTGCAATGAGTATGTGTATTCTCCTGATTATAGCTTTGTTGCAATGAGTATGTGTATTCTCCTGATTATAGCTTTGTGACATTCATGCAAAACACTTTGATACCTAATTGAATTTCAGGATACAGTGTAAGTGCATATTGATCTAACATCATCTCGGGCTTGATAAATGTTTAATTAGACACACAATTCATTTTACACTTTACAGGTATGGCTTTTCAAAGCACACACAAGCTGCTACAAAGAGTGTTCCTGAACGAGAGTTATGCGGCCATTTTGATACAAATAAAGTAAAGCATATTAATCTCTGGTTGTTTCTCTCTCATATATATATATATCAAAGTTTAGAAACCATCATATAATTCAAAACATTCAAAACATAGGAAATGTAGATATTGAATCTTTTGAATGGTTTAATTAGTTCCTTATTATGAATACACTGAGGATACCAGATGTCAGTTTTGTTTAACTTTGAAGTTAAATTTGTCCTTCATATGAAAGCCAGTTTTAACCTTCAATCCTTGCATTGAAACTTCAAAGTAATTAATTTATGTTTAGGTTGTTGAAGTATCTAGCTCTTGGTACAGCTAAAAATTCTTTAAATTTTCTATTGAACAAGTTACAAAACTATGCCTGTTACCTTCAATTTACAATATACAGTCTTATTTCAATTATTGTTAACAGATGAGACTGGCATTTAAGCTTAACAAACTGGTATCTTATTTTTTCTGTCTTTAATTCTGTTATTGAATCTGCAAAGGATCAATTGGCAGTTAGATTAATTATGCATCGAAATTCATTTTATGTATAACATTAAAGCCATTCCCCTTTCTGTTGCAGCTCTGCCCTCTGCATCCACACAACCCCGAAGTTTTGTTGAATGACCTTAAATCGCCATCAGAATTGTTGGATTTTGGAGACTTCTCTGACTGTATCGATGGTGGAACCGGGGGTACAAGACTGCGTGTTGTCAATCCAGCATTTGACTATGTTCCCCCACAGCTTGTGAGCCTTTTCATTACTGATACGTGAGTGTCAGCTTTTCTCTATGGAAATGATCGGTGTATGAATTCATTTAACATGCAATCTTAAATGTGTCCTGTTTATGGCATTAGAAATAGAATAAAATGGTTTCTTTCATGTCATTTTCTCTTTATAATCTCAAATCAGTAAGATTTTGGATTTAATTGTAGAGAGGGTTTCATGATATATTACTCAATCTCCTACTCTTGTTTTGCAGTGGACACAACCCTTCATACATGTACCGACTAATAGCGGATTATTATACTCCTGATGACTATGTGCTCCAGCAGCATGTAGAATCTGGGATTTGAGAAAGTCTGTGTATCTTCTACAGCTCGTTAACAGTTTTATTCCGCATTCCTTGACATTCTCCACCAGTCTTCTTTTTGTATGTACCCAGCTGTCATTCTCCGAAATTGACAGAAGTTGTGCATACATAATGAGACAAATATCATGTGTTCCTGGTAACCTAATGCCAGAATGATTCTATGTAGAATAGCGTTGTCTCTGTCTCTCTAGAGATATGAAGAAAGATCAGGGCAGCGAGATGTAAAAGTGCCTCTTGCTTACACATGCACAGCTATGTCCTTTGTGGCAAATAATGCCTTTCGTTGCGAGACGTAAGAGTGCTTCTTGCTTACACATGCACAGAGATGTCCTTTCTGGCAAATAATGCCTTTCGTTGGCTTATTTATTGTTTACGCTTAACCTTTCGTTGCCATATTTATTGTTTACGTTTAACTTGAATTTTCAGGGCTACTATTTAATCATATTTCAGGACACCTATATTTGTCAAGCTCACAGTGCACTTTACTTCATGGGGTGAATCATATTTCAGGACACCTATTTTTGTCAAGCTGAGTGCACTTTACTTCTTCGGGTGGAAGAGATGCCTTATAAAATAAAATGGTAAAATAGTGAAGTTTGTTCTCTAAGGTAAAAAAAAAAAAAAAAAAAATAACTAGCATAGATTCATTTTAACTTTAGATATTTCAGGTTTTGAGAGGTTTGTACATGGGGTCTTTTAATCCCTCTTGGTGCTTATTAGATATGGGGATAAGATGCATTTATGCTAGCTTGAAGTTTTTGAATATGATATCGTTAATAGATTTGTTCATATATTCAAATTTCTGTGAGATTTTGTAAAAGGAAGATAGTTCAAAAAATATATGTTTCCATTCAAATGGCTCATTCAAGAGACTGAAAGTAGATAAGGTAAAAAAAAAAATTCATGTTAGGTTAAGATAATTGATTTTCTTCTCTTATTTTCTTTTTTCTAGCATAAGGTAAAGTGAATCTGTGTTCAGTGTTCATATAACTCTGGCCCTAATAGAAAATTTTCTTCTCGAAGATGGAGATGGATGAAATTTGGATCTTTCTACCCTTACCCGACATTCCATTGAATTATTTTAAGTCATCAGAATTGTGTTCAGCGTTGTTCATAAAAACAGTATTATAAAATTGCCGAGACAGAATTGAAATTGTATGTTAAAGTTCCACATTTTTTCAGTAATTTCAACAAGTGGACAAATATTTACAGAATCGTCTATGAAGAATTGTACTATCTCGACCACAAAGCTCATTCTCAATTCAAGCATGGATTTCTCAATCAAGGAAACAACGTAAGCTTTCACTACGAAATGTAATCTCTATCGACGAATAAATAAAATAATGAGCCTGATCAAGGCTAGAATTTCTTCAGTAAATCGGAAGCCCAATGAATGGATGTGGTGTTTTTTTAGAGAATATGTTGGGATCAATGCAATTAAGCTATTAAAGTGAATATAAAAGCTATTCAAACTGCAACTTCAATCAACAAGAAACATCCACCCTAGCTCATTTTCATGTGGTTCCCCCGCATTCATTATCCCTAAGGAACACCAAGAGTGACACTTGGTCACTCATTATAGGGATCTCAATAAAGTCACCGTCAAGAACCACTATCCCTTACCCAAGATTGATGATTTGTTGGAGCACCTTCAAGGTGCCCAATTTTTCACCAAATCGGACTTGACTACTAGGTATCATCAGGTTCGCATGGCTTTTATAGACACTTGGAAAACCACATTTTAAACTACATTTGGGTCATTTAAATTAGTGTCGTATATATCGGATTTATCGCCGAGATAAAGGGGAAAACGATATATTCTATGGAATATATCATGATATATCTGATACATTTAATGTGTCGCGAGACATTCAATGTATCACGATATATTCTCAAAATATTGTGAGTCGATAGAATATATCGGTCTGCTAAATAAAAAACGGGGAAAAGTGTGCATGAAGAGGGTTTTAAGGCCATGGGTCACTTTTTTTCATTCATTGTTTCATTTCTAAGGTGTGAGAAAGATAGAGATCAATTCATTGTGCTTTGAGTATTCATGGATTATATTATGAAAACAATGAGGAAGTCATCAATCTGCAAGTGGATCATTACAGACTTTACACTTTTATTTTTGATGGACCTATTTATGATATGGAGGATGGGAATGACCAAAAGAAATCAGATATTGGGAAAAGTCAATATGCAAGTTCCATTTCAGAGAGAAGTTTTTGTTTCTTAACTCCAACATGAATGTAGAAAGGGTTCGTGAACTATAAAATGAAGAGAGGCCGTATTTTGAGGCTTCAAACATTCTTAACAAAAAAATGGTCTCCAAATCATATAATTTGGATGTAGTCATTTTTCCTGATCCAAGGGGGGGCTTTCCCATAAACTTGGATGATTACTCTTGGTGTGATGAGGACACTGATTGGGTGGTTGAGCATCATTTTGGACAAATATTTTTGCATAATATTTTTTCCCAAAGTTGGAGAGAGGAACCATGAACATGGAAACAAACATAATAGAGATCTAGAATATGTAATTCACTTCAAATCCATCTCAATATGAAGATAATTTTATTAGGTAGGAAATAAGAAAGAAATTAGTCCACAAATGGCCAAAATAGGTCAATGGAACTCATAAGTACAATAAGCACCAATTAAAATGTCGTAGTGTCAAAGGAACCCCTTAAAAAGGAAAGATAGAAGCAAGAATCTGAACTAGTAGGACAAAGAACAAAATAATGAACCATACTAAGAGGAATCATTATCAACCTGAAATAGAAATGATGGGCTCATGAATCTTTTTTTTACATCGGCGACGAATACTGACAAGATCACTATGTGACATAGCCAACAAATTTGTGTCCTTAACCTATCATGGGAAAAATAAAACATATTAATCGTGGTCAAGCCTACACTAATGAAAAAATGACTTGAAGAAATACAATGGATTTGACAACAACCAAGCAACTTAATTCATACCAGTAGTACAAAATCTTACATTGCATGCTCCCTTGTAAAATCATTTCAATAAACTGAACCTTGACTTGTTTATGAAATTTATAAACAAATGAAAGAATGAGATAACTATAACTTGTGTTCTACTTCCTATCACCAGAGACAAGTTTCTGATTCATCCTTGAGAACATCAACATTTGCATTTGGAATTCCATAGAAAGGACATTGTCCAATAAGAAACATTGAACTTCTTACAACTACCAGGATGATCTCTACTCCTCCATTTTGATCTGTCTTGTTCTTGAACTTATCATAAATATATTGCACCATTTTTTAGTCTAGAAGCTTACTTTCTTCCAACAAGTGTGCAAAAATCATATTTGATGGCATAGTCTGATGTATATGTGTGTACTTCAAATGGCTTAGTGTGATATGGAAACTGCAATACAGAGTCATCCATCACTGCCTTCTTTAGGTCCTCAAAATATATTTGACACTCTTCTTGATCCAGGTGGATATTGGTGGCCACCCACCTTTTCCAATTGGTTCAAAACAATTTTCTGGCAATTTTGGCAATTTACTATTTTTAGCAGTTTTAACTTTCGGGGCCATTTTGAAGGCCTAAATGAAGGTTTTTCGGGATCAAGCTTCTCAATGATATCCAAATTCATAATTGGTGCCCCAAAATGAATTTCCTTGATGATACCTTTCCAATGGGCTATCATGCACCTAAAACGAAGATCGTATGCAAAAGTTACGACCCCAAGAAGTTGATACACTAACTTACCCAAACGAGGCCCACATGAATTTTGGCGCTTCATCTCCTAGGGTTATGTTTTTGGATGTATAGGGTTTTTGTAATTCCTGTTTATTTTAAAAATGCCTTTAGAGCCTCATTGTAATCATCTTCTTGCGAATGCGAGTAGCTGTCACATCTCTTCTCAGACATAAGCTGCCACCATTCTAGTGAGTCTTTCACTCTGTATTTTTACAGTCTGTGTACATTTATTTCACTAATAGAAATCGTGTATTACTGTATCTCTTTGTTTATGGTTTCATATCTGATACATTTATGTTATATTATTGGATATCTGTGATATCTCTGTGCATTTATTTATTACATCTCCACTCTCATTTCATGTCGAAAATAATCTGGATCAGTGGTATCAGAGAAGGCTGCTCTTGATTTTTTTTCAGTGCATGTCCCCAACAAGGTCCGAGTATAGAAAGTTGGGTCTCGATCTTGTCTCTCTTTAGGACAATCGCTCTTGTACACCCAAGAAACCCTATATGGCAGAAGAAAAGAAAAACGATGGAGCAGATGATCCTATCAATATGTTTCTTGAGCAAGCTCTCACGCGACAAAGGGATGAAATGATGGAGAATTTTTCCCACATCCTTCAATGTTTGTCGATAGAAATAGGAGCATATTCATCAAGCAACCACTTTGGAAGCACCTTGCCTTTCAAGGTACAAGTTGATTTTTATATTTTCGTATTTGAAGGTCAGATAGATGGAGATGCCCTAGACAAATGGTTAAATATGTTAGAAGATTATTTATTTGTTCATAATTTTTTTGACAGGGAAAAGATCACCTGCCCACTCCTTAAAGATATCCCCCATGTCAAACATTGGTGGGAAACTTACTAGGAGCAAAGTTCCACAAAAGAGTCTGGAATATATGGGGTTGATCCCACTTGGGAATTTTTTGTGGATGCGGTAAAGGAACAATACTACCCTGTTGGAAACTATGAGGACCAATACATGAGATGGGCCACACTATGGAAAGAGAGGGGCCAAGAGGTTCTATATTTCACCAATAGATTCCATACCTTTCACACCAAGATGGGTATCAAAGACTCTGAATGACATTTGGTTGTGAAATACTGTGGGGCTCTACACAGATTCATCTAAACTAAAATGGATTTTCTGGACATCTCATCACTTGGTGTTGCTTATCGATATGTTGTTAAAATCAAACATAAATTTAAGAACCAAAACAAATGGGAGTTCGGTTTTGAAAATCCACAACAACCAAAGTATGACAAAGACGGCCCTAAAAAATAGTCTCCCAAAAACTAGTCCAAGCCACATGAAAAGAAGGGTCAAGGGAAGACAAAGAAGGACATCAGAAAATGGTGGGATTTCCACAAAATCCATTGGCACAACACCGATGAATTTCTCTCAATATAATCATTGGTGTTTGATACCAAAGACAAGGAGCCAAACCCTAATTCTAAATCTAATTATGAAAATACTAGTAAAATACAGACCATCGATGCAAACCCCATTGTTATTGTTGCGACCAAAACAATTCAACCAGAAGAACCAACAGATCCTGAAGAGGGGGAGCACCTTTTTCATTCACATATGTGGGTGAAGGGGACCCCACTCCATTTATTATTGATAGCGGAAGCCAAAAGAGCCTCATCTCAATAGAGGTCGTCAAACAATTGGGATTGTTGACAACACCACACTCGTAGCCATACAACATTGGGTGGCTTCGCCAAGGACGATATTTTCGTGTCAACCAACAATTTTGATTGTCATATGACATCCAACCCTTCAAGGATGAGGTATTATTTGATGTTTCCCCACTAGATGTTTGTGATGTTCTCTTGGGCCAACCATCTATGTGGAAATGCCATGTTGTTTATGAGTCTCGACCCCGCAGTGTCATTGCTTCTCTGGGGGGGTCATCTCTACATAATACTAGAAGTAGTTTTGACTATTGTTCCACCTAAACAATGTCGCAAGGTAATATCTCATACTAAAAAATTCAACTTCTTCACAATTTGTTCAAAAGGTGAATAGAAGGATACTGCAACCACTACAACCTCGACCCAAGCACCTTTTATTCAATAGAAGCAGGTTGAGAAGATTGTAGCAAAGTGTAAAGGATCCTTCTACACACAAGAATCTCATGTAATCGGTCTAGATAAAAAGGTACAACCCTTCCAGCCATAGGTTCATGACAAACTTCAACAAACCAAGCAACGCAACTTCTCCAACAAGGCAAGCAGCTCATCAAGATGCAGATTCAGCAAACGTTTTTCCCCCTCCCCTGGGCACTCAACACAATGGAAACCATTTCTTCCTAAGGAGGGAGGATTGATCAGGGTGGATATTGGTGTCCACCCACCTTTTCCAACTAGCTCAAAACAGTGTAATGGCAATTTTCGCAATTTACTATTTTTAGCAGTTTTAACTTTTGGGGCCATTTTGAAGGCCTAAATGAAATTTTTTCGGGATCGAACTTATCAATGATAAAAAAAAGCCATGATTTATCCCCAAAAATGAATCTCCTCGACGATACCTTTCCAATGGGCTATCCTACGCCTAAAACGAAGATCGTATGCAAAAGTTGCGACCCGGGGAAGTTGATGCACTAACTTACGCAAACGGGGACCACATGACTTTTGGAGCTTCATCTCCTAGGGTTAAGTTTTTGAATGTCTAGGGTTTTGGGAATTCCTATTTATTGTAAAAATTCCTTTGGAGCCTCATTATAATCATCTTCTTTCAAATGCGAGTAGTCGTCACATCTCTTCTCAGAAATAAGATGCCACCATTCTAGCGAGTCTTTCACTCTGTATTTTTATAGTCTCTGTACATTTATTTCATTAATAGAAATCGTGTATTACTATATCTCTATGTTTATGGTTGTAATGTCCCTTTCCAAATAGGATCTCCAGAGAGGAGTCTGAATGGTCTAAATTTCCCCGTTAGACTATAGCCAGGGCCAGAAAAGAGTAAACAGGGTCACTAGAGTTCAGTTCAGTCACCGGTGTTATATTCGGAAAGTGACATTGAGCTATAAAGGGTAAAAAACTCTTTTAAGTCAGTATGGGATAAAAGTAGAAGTCAACAGTGAATTAGGGTTTCAACAGTGATTGAGGGTTTTGGAAGTCAATAGTGAATTGGGGGTTTAACAGTGATTTAGGGTTTTGGAAAGATATAAAGGAAGGGTCAGCGAATTAATTCATTATTATGCAGATTATGAATTATCATTGAGGAGAAGAGGCACATTTCAGGAGAGATAGTTCAGTGGATTCCAAGAGGAAGAGACTAGTTTGCTAATTTAGGTGTTGAGAGACACACCCTAGTCACCTTGGATATCATTTAGGTCTTCCATCATTCTTGAACAACAGTTACACAATGTTCAGTAGTGAGGGAGTATTCATCAAGAATGAGGGCGCAACTTCTGAGAGGGTTTTTAGTCAACTTATCCCATTCAGGGACAATTCTAAGATTTCTCTCCGACCCATTTGAGAGGAAGGCAAGGCACATATTTTGCCTAGTTCCTCATAAGATTCCGATGAAGGAATAAACTGGGGCGCATTTTCCATACTTGAATGCAAGACACTTTTGGCGGATACATTTTCGGTTCCAGAACGAGCATCAGGCCATATTCATGGAAACCCTTCCGATCCATTTCCCAGTAGACTAAGGCGGTCATTTTGAGACACATCTCGTCCGATTCCGATGGTGGAATCACTAGGACACATTTTTCTAGAGAAAGAGGGGTGCATTCCCCCAGGGGGATCCATCCATGGTCCAAAATCACGAGCATAAGGGTTCGACAGTTACCAGTACTGAGGAATAGAGTAGGACGCATCATTTGAGATAGTTTCCAGGCCATTCCGAGAAGTACATCTCCTAGGGTGAACTTTCCAGACTTCCAACAGTTACCATCAGAGCTTCCATAGTCCCAACGCATCCATTGATTCTGCAGTGCTCCCATATTCCAGGTATTATATTTTAGTTTCTTATTTGTATTCTGGATAATATCCTTTATCTGTTGATCTAGTTGAGTATTGTCAATTTATTCAGACGCATTCGGCCATTCTATAATCCACAAAGATATCATAATATAAAATTTGTAGTCCTTTGTTGCATTTGTTAGTTGTATGATCATTTATATGTTGTAAACGATTAATCCTACATACACATTAGCATTGTTTCCTAGACTAGACAAGTCGGGAACATTACAGTGGTATCAGAGATTTAGTCCTGTCAGGCTGTGACTAAAGACAATGAGTGTAGCAGAAGACCCAGAGGGTCATGAACACATAGGTGACGAATATGTCACTTACAATAGGCATAAGGAAAGAATGCATAGGATTGAATTTCCCCCTTTTCCTCCTAGCTCAGAGGAAGAGGAAGAGGCACACATAGAAGCATAGAGAAGGGCATAGTGTGAGGCTGAGTGCAAGGGAGAGAGGATGTTAGGAGACAAATATGAGTTACCAGAGCGCAGTGGTAAGGCCCCTGTAGATCCAGAGACAGCTTTCATGCAGGTTATCAAAGATATGTTAGCTAGTCAACAAACCATGTCTTAGTCCTTGGCACAAGTGGTTGATATATTATCTAGAGTGGGCACCCCAGACACACAAGTCCCGCATGCAGCACATGGGAACTCAAGAGCAGGCAATAGACCCCAGTCACCCTCTCGCACATACTATTGATACTGAGAGGGGGGTGAATCAGTATCAAGTACAATTTAAAACCTTTTTCAACTTATACTTAAACCATTCAATTATATCCAATGATCAATGAAAAATAGTATAAGAGTTACACCAATACACCACAATACACCATGCACAATATATGATAAATAATCAATAGTTATTGTTTAAGGGAAGTAATGACTTCCAAAGGTAGCTATAGCTTCCAAATGTAAAGGAAGGGATAAACCTCCAGGAGGAAGATGCAATCCTCCAATATCAAGAGATATTTTAACTCTCCATCCTTGCCCCTTCCTTCCACCCAAGAATATATGAGAGATAATAAAACTTTACATTAAATCATCACCATCAACCAGCCATCACATAGAACCTGATAATGCTTCCTGAGACTTATTCAATTTCTTCAATTATTCAATTATGGGAATACTCTTATCTTGTAGATAATATTACTCAATGTATTCCTTGAAAAGTCTCCATGTTTCACTCCTTGAATCCTCCCCAAAAAGAAGTTATAGAGAAAATGGTAGACCTTGTTCAATTTTGGTTTATTCAGGAGACCGAACTTGTACATAATTCCCCGTGTTCAATATTTAACATTAGATTTTGAAGCTCAGACACAAGACACTAAAGTCCGTAAACTATCCAATGAAATTTGTCTCACTTCATTTGGATTCTCTATGAAGAAGTTATGACTATTTTACCCGGAACACCTATTTATTGACTAGCTTCAGGACTGGTCAAAACCCTATCTTCAACATAGTGTATCTCCATAATTATAGAGAATCAAGAGCTAAAAATTTTACCACAGGTACCTTGATATGTATTCTCAATACCATATCAATTTCACCATCTGAATCATTCTAGAAAAAAAGTTATAGCAAAAATGGTAAGATGACCTGTAAATAACATACCTTAGAACACATCACCAAAAGACTTCATCCTCCATTGAAATCTGGCCTTCTTTACTTCTGATTTCCTCTGAAATTCGACTTGTGTATCAAATGAATGTATAATGATATTTATTTATACCATTTATATCACTTCCTTTTAACATTAGGGCTGACCTAACACTTTCTTATTTTGTAATTCTTTTATTTAATTATCTTTAGCGCCTACATGTACTTCCTTCTTCAATTCACTTTGTCATCTTCAAAAATTCATTTCTCCTCAACCATGAGGATCCATGTGACGTGCCACATACCACCGGAAACAACATGATGTATAATATCCATCCATAGGTTTTGTATCTACATGTGCATTTTCTTTCATGTCCAAATACCTTCATCAATCTTGCGATCCAAAACCTATGACTAGGGTTGACATCAATGAAAACAACCAATCTTCGAACAATATCCCCCTTTGTGATTGATGGAAACACTCATGCTCCCCCTATCATCATGATCCCAATTTCTCTCTCCCTTTGACATCAATGGAAAAGGGTATGGATTCTCCCCTTGAGTTCAATGGCATAAAGTGACCTTCGTCTTTGGGGATGCTCCCCCTGAACATGTGGCACTCAATAATACTTCATCCTTATTTTTGGTCTTTGGGACTTTTTCTTCCTTGGAATCATTTTGTGTGGATTTTTTATTCTCTCTCTTATTCATGTCTAGGATGTATATGTTGTTCGGTCTTCTTGTTGCAGTTGAAACCAATCTTCTTGAGTTATTTTCTCTGATTTACATTTTCGGGAGTCAAACGTAAGAGTGTATCCTTGATCACATATTTTACTAACACTGAGTAGATTATGCTTCAAGTATTCAACCAATAGGACATTATTTTCTTTTACATTTTTTCTTCCAATTTCTACTACACCTTCTCCAAGTATTTTGGCAGATGAGTCATCTCCAAATGCAACATTGCCACCCTTTCTCTTCAAGCTGATGAATTTGT
>JZKD02S2050164.1:132060-146059 GCA_000966675.3 Picea glauca | reverse complement strand
TCTTCATCATTTGGACCTTCTTTACTTCTCCTATTCTTCTTGCTTCTTCGAGTAGAGTTTTCAAGGAAATGGTTTCTTCTCTTAGTTTCTCAAATTATTCTAATTGTTTCTTCAATATTACAACTGTCTTTTCATAACTACCCAATTCATTTCTTATTTTTCTACGTGTTTCTTTGAGATTGTTATTTCCAATCTCAACATGCTTCAATTTTTTTCAGATTCTCATCTTCTTGTTGAATCATTTCTACTTCATGATTTTCTTCTTATTCATTGGAATTTTCTTCTTTAGTGTCATCTCTTTCATTCCTTGTATGAGGACATTCAAATTCAACATGTCCTACTCCTTCACAATTAAAACAAAATAACTGACCTTTATTTTCTTCTTTGAAATCTGAGATGTTGTAATTTCATTCAACTTCTTCTTCTTCTTCCGATTCTTCCCTTGCATAAAGGTCGTGTAGCTTGTCCCAAAGATATTTTTTTGATGAGCATGCTCCCACCTTGGATTTTACTAAATCTGTCAATCCATCCAGGTTGGTATCTATTGCAAATTTTTTGTTCGTTTTTGCTTCCTTCTGAGCTACGGGCTTTGGTTTCTTCAAAGCATTGTATCCTGAAGCAACTGAGAACCAAACATCTGACCCAAGAGATTTCAATTAAGTTTCCATTCTATTACTCCAGTATTCAAAATTGCTTCCATCAAATGGTGGAATCCCATTTGGAATGTTGTCTTCCATTTTTACATAGGATCTTCTTTCCAGTGGTTAAACAATACTGAAGGTAACCTACTCTGATACCAATTGTTGATATTGAGAGGGGGATGAATCAGTATCAAGTACATTTTAAAACCTTTCTCAACTTATACTTAAACCATTCAATTATATCCAATGATCAATGAACAATAGTATAATATTTACACCAATACACCACAATAGACCATGCACAATGTATAAGAAATAATCAATAGTTATTGTTCAAGGGAAGTAATGAATTCCAGAGGTAGCTACAACTTCCAAATGTAAAGGGAGGGATAAACCTCCAAGAGGAAAATAAAATCCTCCAATATCAAGAGAGATTTGAACTCTCCATCCTTTCCCCTTCCTTCCACCCAAGAATATATAATAGATAATAAAAATTTACATTAAATCATCACCATCAACCAACCATCACATAGAACCTGATAATGCTTCCTAAGACTTCTTCAATTTCTGAAATTATTCAATTATTGGAATACTCTGATCCTATACATAATATTACTCAATGTATTCTATGAAACTTCTCCAATTTTCACTCATTGAATCTTCCCCACAAAGAAGTTATAGAGAGAATGGTAGACCTTGTTCAATTCTAGTTTATTCAGGAGACAAAACTTGTACAGAATGACCCACGCTCAATAGTTAACATCAGATTTGGAAACTTGCATACAAGACACTACAGTCCGCACTCTATCCAATGCAATCGTCCCACTTCATTTGGATTCTATATCAATAATTTATGACCGTTTTACCCGGAACACCATTTTATTGACTAGCTTCAGGACTGGTCAAAAACCCTATCTTCCACAGAGTGTATCTCCATAATTATAGAAAATCAAGAGTTGAAACTTTTACCATAAGTACTGTGATATGTCTTCTCAATACCATAGCAATTTCTCCATTTGAATCATTCTATAAAAAATGTTATAGAGAAAATGGTAAGATGACCTGTAAATAACATACCTTAGAACACATCACCAAAAGTCTTCATCTTCCCTTGAAATCCGACCCTCTTTACTTATGATTTCCTCTGAAATTAAACTTGTGTATCAAATGAATGTATAATGATATTTATTTATACCATTTATTTCACTTCCTTTTAACATTATGGACGACCTGACAGTTTTGTATTTTGTAATTATTTTCTTTAATTATCTTCGAGGCCTACATGTACTTCCTTCTTCAATTCACTTTGTCATCTTCAAAAATTCATTTCTCCTCAACCATGAGGATCTACGTGACATGACACATACCGCTGGAAACAACATGATGTATATTATCCATCCATGGGTTTTGTATCTACATTTTCATTTTCCTTCATGTCCAAATACCTTCATCAATCTTGCGTTCCAAAACCCATGACTAGGGTTGACATCAATGACAACAACCAATCTTCCAACACATACACCTCTGCGAGTAGGATTCCCAGACCCTTGTTTCCCAGATTCTAGAGGGCATCCCTACTATCAGCACCACCATCAATAACACAGGGTCCACCCACTCATGCATAGGACATTGCAGAGTAAAGGAGGGAGTACGCAGCATTGGGTCATGACTTCCATTAGGACATGACCCTAGTCGAGTACTATGGACTCAGAATCAGAAACCTCCCCAGAGATATATAGAGAGGAGGACCACAACAAAAAAAGGGGAATAACATGGATTTCATCCATAAATTTGGTAAACTCACCATACCTTCTTTCGATGTATTGTCCAAATGCACTTCTAGATCTTGGGTACAGGAGCTAGACACATACTACAAGCTCAACTAGGTGACCGAGAGGGAGGCCATCAGTTTTGCAAACCTACACTTGGAGGGTGAAGCACACAAGTGGTGGCATCATGGATTGGTGACATTGGGTCACAGTTGCATCACTTCCTTTAGGAAGTTCACAGAGAGGTTCATGGATAGGTTTGACAAGAGGGATCCCAAGATCCACTTCAAGGATATAGCTTAGTTGAGACAAACTGAACAACAGAGGCATTCTTCACGGAGTTTCATCAGGTAGCCATGGCAGTGAAAAATATATCAGAGCCCAGGCTGATCATGCTATTCATAGAGGGACTCACTGAGCCTTTGAGAGGATGGGCGAAGGCATATAGGATTTCCACCTTGCAAGATGCCATCCTTCGCACTCGAGATTAGGTAGACTCAATTCCAAAGACTAAAACCTTTTCCAAACCCTTCGTACCCCGGAAGGATCGAGACAGGAAGCCATTCCAGAGAGAATGGAAGGGAAAGGAAAAGTTGGATGATGAGACTAGGTAAGAGCTTATGGGGAAGAATCTTTGCTTCAACTGTAGAGACCCTTGGGTCCCAGCCCACCGATGCATGGGAAAGCGAGAGATTCATTATATTGAGGTGGCAGCAGATAGTGTGGATAGTGAGGAGGAGGACCAGAACAGTGGATCCACTAGCTCAGAGGAGGATTCATCACAGGCAGAGGAGAAGCCTCCCCATAGACCTCTGACACCAGTAGGAGCCCATCCTCCAATAGTCCTAGAGCCACCTGATCAGGCTAACAGGAGGAAACCAACAAAGGGAGGAGTCATAGCGACACTTTCTTGTGTTCCCAGGTATGATACCCTCTTGATCAGAGGAACTATTCAGGGGCAATGGGAAATATCCATGATAGATGGTGGGGGCACCCACAACTTCATCGATTCTTCACTAATATCGAGATGGGCACTTCAGATAGAGGAGTTTGAGGGGTTTGAAATTGTAGTAGTAGATGGCCACACAATGGAGTGTCTAGACAGAGTTCCAGACTTTGAGGTAAATTTAGGAAACTATACATTGAGAGATACATTTTATGTGGTTGACCTATCTGACATAGATGTGGTATTGGGAGTCGAGTGGATGATTACCTTGGGAAAAATCACCACCAATTACCAAACCTTGGAGATGGGATTCAGAGACCATGATAGGAAGAAGGTTCTTCTAAGAGGTATGTCGACAGGAGCACCCAAGAAAATTTCAGCCAAGAGGATTGAGAGGATATTCAAACATGGGTAAGTAACATATGTCGTTGAGTGTTTGATCACTACATGGAAGGATCCATAGGGTCGACAACAGTACCATACAGATATCAAGGATTTTTTGGGATGACATCAACAGGTCTTTGAGGAAATTCCACCAGGGAGACCACCTAACAGGGGGTTTGAGCACACCATTGACTTGGTGGAGGGGGCCAAACCTATGATCACCCCCACTATCATCATCCTAGGAGGTTCAGGGATGAGATAGAGAAGGAAATCAATGAATTTTTGGCGATGGGACACATCAGACCGAGCAACAACCAATTTGCTTCTTCAGTTGTATTAGTTTTGAAAAGGGATGGAACCATGAGGATGTGCATTGATTACCAAGCCTTAAACAAGAAAAACATCAAGAACTAGTACCCTATCCCATGCATTGATTCTTTGATTAATGAACTGAATGGGGCAGTTTTATTCTCAAAGATTGATCTACGCTCTGGATATCATCAGATCAACATCCGAGAGTAGGACATAGAGAAGATGACATTTCGATGTCATTTTGGACACTTAGAGTTCTTGGTTATGCCATTGGGGCTAACCAATGCACCCGCTACATTCCAGTATTGCATGAACCATATATTTAGGGATCAGTTAAGGAAATTGGTCTTGGTTTTCTTCAATGACATCTTGATCTATAGTCGGTCATTTCAAGAGCATATGAGGCACCTAGATGAGGTATTGAGCATCATGGAGGCATAGTCATTATATGCCAAATAGTCCAAGTGTGAGTTCAGTATGACAGAGTTTCTTTACTTGGGCCACATCATTAGTGCACAGGGGGTACATGTGCACCAAGAGAAGATCAAGGTCATTTTGGATTGGTCGATGCTCAAGAATGTGACAAAATTGAGGAGATTCTTCGGGTTGTGTGGCTATTACAAGTGGTTTGTCCAGGGTATTTCTCATCTTGGAGCACCACTAATAGATATTACAAAGCATGGGGCCTTCATATTGATCAAGAAATCACAGGAATCCTTTGATCACATGAAGGAAGTCATGGGCACTTGTCCAATATTGGCACTACTAGACTTCAACTTGCCATTTATACTAGAGTATGACACATCCGATGAAGGGATCGGTGTAGTTTTGATGCAAGGAGGACAACCCATTGTATTTGAGAGTTGGAAGCTTAGTCATCCTGAGAGGTTGTACTCCATTTATGACAAGGAAATGCTGGCAATCATGCATTCCTTGACCAAGTTCAGACAATATTTGGTGGGTAGACAATTCATGGTCAAGACCGATCAAAACAGTTTGAAGTATTTCCTTGAGTATAAGGACCTTAGTGAGAGCCAACAAAAATGGGTGACGAAGGTACAAGCATTTGACTTTGACATAGAGTATGTCAAGGGGAAGAAGAAAATTGTGGCTGATGCATTATCGAGGAGACCCACAACATGTTCTTTGATGGAGATTTCAACAGATTGGAAATTCTACTTGTTAGTGGAATATTCCAAGAACAAGTTCTCTTGTGAGGTGATGGATGGGAAGATATAGGATGACCAGTATAGGATCATTAACGATGTCATATTTTACAAGGATAGAGTCTACTTGGTTCCAGATTCTGGGCTCAAGAAGAAGATCCTCACTGTAGTTCATGGTTCACCTCTAGTAGGCCATCAGGGGTTTTTCAAAAACTATAGACATATCAGAGAGAGGTTCTCATGGAAGGGCCTCAAACAGGACGTTATGATACATGTCTGTGAGTGTGTGACTTGCTAGCAGAACAAGTCAGAGCATGCTCTTCCAATATTGCTACTTCAACCACTCCCCATTCGAGAGCAGAAATGGGAGAGTATATCTATGTACTTCATCACAAATCTACCCAAGGTCCAGGGTAAGGACTGTATCTATGTACTAGTCGAAATATTGACCAAGTTTTCTCACTTCTATTCCATGCCGACAGAGTACAATGTAGTTCAGGTAGATGATCTTTTCTTCAAGGAGATCTTCAGACTTCATGGGTTGTGGAAGAACATCGTCAGTCATAGGGACAACCAATTCATAGGGACCTTCTGAAGAGATTTGTTTTGGTTGGTGGGGACGGAGTGGACACCTAGCACCAGCTATCACCCTCAAATAGATGGGAAGACTGAGATTGTCAACAAGTGTGTTGAAGGGTATTTGAGAAACTATGTAGGAGGGCAACATAGAATGTGGGTAAAGTGGTTACATTTAAGAGAACATTGCTACAACACCACCTTCCACATGTCCATTGGTATGAAACCCTTCCAAGCATTCTACGGATATGATGCTCCCACTTTGGTAGACTTGGTATTTGGGGAGAGAAGAGCTCCCAAGGAAAAGGATTGGATCATAGAGAGTCAGGAAATTATCAAGTTGTTGAAAGAGAACCTGCAGATGGCGCAAAACCGATAAAATATAAGTGAGTACAGACATAGGATAGAGCGTAGCTTTGAGGTTCGAGATTTGGTTTTCTTGAGACTCCAACCCTATAGACAGTCATCTCTGAAGAAGAGTGGGGCCGAGAAGCTTAATCCAATATTTTATGGTCCTTACAGGATCATGTGATGAGTAGGCAAGGTTTCTTACAAGATAGAGCTTCCAGAGGGGAGAAAGATTCATAATGTGTTCCATGTGTCTTGCCTCAAAAAGGTAGTGGGACAATTCATTAGCACATCAGAGGAGCTTCCCCCATTGGATGAGGAGGGATAGTTGGAGTTAGTTCTGGAGGAGGTTTTGGAGTTCTGGGAGCAGAAACTGAGGAGCAGGTTCATCAGAGAGTGTTTGATAAGATGGATAGGGATTCCAATAGAGGATGCTACTCGGGAGAGAGAGCAGGTGTTCTATAACCCTAGACTGGTATTGCTTGAGGACAATCAATTTCGGGAAGGGAGGACTGTAATGTCCCTTTCCAAATAGGAGCTCAAGAGAGGAGGCTTAATGGTATAAACTTCCCTGTTAGACTATAGCTAGGGCCATAAAGGGTTAAACAAGGTCACTAGAGGTCACTTCAGTCACCGATGTTATATTCGGAAAGTGACATTGAGCTAAAAAGGGTGAAAAAAGATTTTAAGTCAGTATGGGATAAAAATAGAAGTTAACAGTGAATTAGGGTTTCAACAATGATTTAGGGTTTTGAAAGTCAATAGTGAATTAGAGTTTCGACAGTGATTTAGGGTTTTGGAATTCAATAGTGAATTAGAGTTTCGACAGTGATTTAGGGTTTTGGAAATCTATAAAGGAAGGGTCAGCGAACTAATCCATTATTATGCAGACTGTGACTTGTCATTGAGGAGAAGAGGTGCATCTCAGGAGAGATAGTTCAGTGGATTCCAGGAGGAGGACACCAGTTGGTTGATTTCAATGTTGAGAGACACACCCTAGTCACCGAGGATATCATTTAGGTATTCCATCATTCTTCAGCAGTAGTTACACAGTGTTCAGCGGCAAGGGCGCATTCATCTAGAGTGAGGGCACAACTTTTGAGAGGGTTTTTAGTTGACTTATCCCATCCAAGGAGAATTCTGAGATTTCCCTCCAACCCATTTGAGAATAAGGCAAGGTGCATCTTTTTATTGTTCCTCATTAGATTCCAATGGAGGAATCAACTGGGGTGCATTTTCCAGACTTGGACGTGCGACACTTTTGGTGTATACATTTGGGGTTCCAGAATGAGCATCAACCCATATTCAGGGAAGCCCTTCTGACCCATTTCCCAGTATACCAAGGTGGTCATTTTGAGACACATATCATTTGATTCCAATGGTGTAACCACTAAGACACATTTTTCCAGAGAAAGAGGGGCACATTCCCCCAGGGGGATCCATCTGGGGTCCAAAATCACCAGCAGAAGGGTTCGACAGTTTCCAGTTTTGAGGACTAGAGTAGGGCACATCATTTGATAAAGTTTCCAGGCCATTTCGAGGAGTACATCTCCCAGGGCGAACTTTCCAAAATTCTAGCAGTTACCGTTAGAGATGCCATAGTCCGAGCAGATCCATTGATTCTACAGTGATCCCATATTCTAGGTATTATCTTTTAGTTGCTTATTTGTATTCCGGCTAAGATCCTTTGTCTATTGATATAGTTGATTATTGTCACTTTATTCAGCCGCATTCGGCCATTTTGTAATCCACGAAGATATCATAATATAAACTTTCTAGTCCTTTGTCGCATTTGTTATTTGTATGATCATTTATATGATGTAAACGATTAATCCTACACACACATTAGCAACATTTCCTAGACTAGCCAACTTAGGAACATTAAAATGGTTTCATCTACGATACATTTCTGTTATATTATTGGATATTCGTGATATCTCTGTGCATTTATTTATTATATCTCCCCTCCCATTTCATGCTAAAAATAATCTGGATCACTTCCAATCAGTGCAGTGCTATGATCGGTCTATACATCCTTCTTTATGATATGTTTTAGTTGAGCATCCTTTATTCAAGTAACTTATGATGAATCGATATACATATAACAATTTATCTCATGAGCCCTAAAAATGATCTTAGCTCACTCAGCTTGGTAGGTGCTTGCGACACCTCGATGGCTCTGATGCCCATCCAATGCCATAAGAATAGGATCTTCGTCTGTCCAAAGGAGCATTTATCTTTCTTTACATATAGCTAATTGTTCCTTAATACCTTAAAAAAACCAAAATGGTTCAAGGGTGGCTAACGTGGTTGTTTAAATGAATGGCTATAGCCAATGATCCAAGTATACCACCAATCATCTAAGTACAGGTGGAATAACTCATTTATGAGGGTGAAAAAAGTGGCAAGGGTATTATTGGTTAGTCCAAAAGGCATAACAAAATCAAACACACCATACCTTACATGTCACATGAGTTTTCTTTGGCTCGTCTCCTTCTCCGATACACACCTAGTAGTAGTCTGACCATAGATCCAACTTCGAGAAGTGTCTTGTGTTCGTTCGAAGAACAATCAAATTGGATACTTGTTATTGATGGTTAGGTTACCTTTTTGAGCACCCGATAATAAATGCACAAGGCTCTCTCTTCTTCTCGAATAAAACAGGGGCTCCATATGGTGCCTTGGTGGTTGGAATATAAATAGGCCTCAATGAGTTCTTGAAATTCTTACATGAACTCAACCAACTCTGGAGGGGACATCCGCTAAACCCGGCCAATGTAAGGACAAATATTAAACTCAATCAACGTAGACGTAAGGACAAATATTTCACTCACTCAGAAGTGAAAACCTCTTACTAGATCGTCCCGAAGACGAATGCAACAAGAAGAAGTGGGATTTGGAAGTGTTGTTGACTTAACATTTAGGTTTCGGTTTAACAAATCTTTCACTGCCTTTTCACACTTAGGTGCACAACGTGCCATTGGTAATGATTCTACTACAGTGCCACAAATTCACAAGTTGATTCTAAGTAATCGTTGTTTTTCATTTGATTCCAGAGGAACTACATCGTTAGGATTGGGGAATTGTTGTGATTCTTCCTGAATAGTTTGGATTCCCTCATCGAGAGTCAATTTTAATTTCTTACCTAAAATCTTTCGACTGAATATGGTAAAGCCTATAAAACACCGAAATACTATCATTTCTTCATTTTAGATTGACATCTTCTTCGAAATTGAAGCACAAATGGATAGAATAGAAACAAATAGCATCTTTCTAGCCTGGATATTCATGGAACTCAATCTCATTTAGAAAGATTACCTCTATTTTTCAATAACTGAATGTGAAGTATTTTATGAAAGGAATTTAGAATCAAATGTGCTCGCCTAGCGAGAAAGGTCCCTGACCATGCCAACCAACTAAAAACGAGAATGAAAGGAAAATATAACTTCATATTTTTGGAACTCTCTATGAGTCATGTTTAACCTTGAACGATATTAATAGATCCTACAACAATAGTCTCTTAGACTCAAAAAGTAATAACGAAAAAGGTTGACCCAATAGTAAATTCCGCAGTTGCCACCGTTGGAACCAATGAAACAAATGATTTACCCATCATATCATCCAAAGAAATGGAAAATACCAAAAAGTTTGAATCCACAGATAACAAAATTGATTCAATTGGAATTGACATAATAGGAATATTTAGTCTATTAAGGAGGATTCCTCAAATACCTGAAATAGAGATGATCATAGAAAATGTAAAATATTTGATAGGATCTGTTTCGGGAGAGTGGAATGTAAGATAAATTTAAATGTTATAACTCCAGTACGATAAAGAAAAATTCCTCTCTCCTTATTTTATTTCTTTCGATCATTCATCAAGTCAAAGAGGAACTGCTTCGGTCATGGAAGCCCCCCACTTAGATGTCATGTCATCCCCCCACTTAAACAGATTACTCAACTATGTGCGCACTATGGTTTTTGCTACTAGTGAGATAATGATGCATAACCATCCATCATAAGGTAAAGGACCTCTAGAAGGTCTTCAGAATTTATGAAAGTGAGTGGGTTTCCTATGGTTAAATGTAATTTTTCTAAATTCCTGCATTAGATAAGATGGTTGAGTGATTTTAGGAAGGAATTAGATAAAGATAAGATTTTTTTTTGTATTTTCCCTAAGCTTTAGAGGATTCAATCCTATCTTTTTTATGTGAATTGATCTCCTCTTGGTTGTATAAATTAAATTGTTACAGTGTAAGCTAAAAATAAAAGAAAATTAGGAACAATGGGCATGTTGTAGGTAGGAAGTGTGGAGGAGGTCTCAAGTTTTAATGACAAATATTCATTGCAGACTCCATTCATTGTTTTTTTTTCCCTTTCCCCTATTAAGTTTCCAAGTATAAATTTTAATATGAATCGAGATTTCTGTGTGATTTTATTTATTGAATGCTAATATTAACACTGAGTTATCGATGAAGTCTATGATTATTATTTTGTGTTCTTGTGAATTTTTTGCATACAATCTATTTAAGTATAAGTCATAGCTTCCAATGACTAAGATTCTACATGCAAAGCATTTATGCCATAATTCATGAAGGTGGAAGCAAGCCTTTTTGAAAAAAGAATCAAGAAGATGCCTCTCTGTTAAAACAAGAGCTTTGGAAGGTATGATTCTAGTAAGGCAAAATCATATATTTGTTATTGTTTATGATGTAGCCATTATGTTGATACAATTGTAGAGTTCCAATTTGAGTTTCTAAAGAATCTATTCATGCCAAGATCGATAATTGTTGAGTTGTAGAGCTCAACAAAGAAAACAAAATGCACCTGGAATAATTATCGGCCTCTGACATTCAGTTGAAGGGACAAATTGTGTCCAATAAATGTGATTTGGCATCATTCGATGTCGAAAGAAGAGAGTTTTTGTTTTATCGTGAGTGATCTAGGATAGGAGATCATGGATATTGGATCATAGGTAGATCATGAGCCTAATGAAAGTTCATTGGTTCATTTTTCGATTTGACTAAATCAACACCGATTAAGTGTATATTGGGATGGAGACTAAATCTTGTGGTTTGTATTGAGTCTCCTCCTTAAGTGAAATCAATCCAAATTGGGTTGTATTCTTGTAAATGTTGTCTTCTTCTTAAGGGGATTGAACATCAAACCTCTAGGATGCAATATCAGGGATCAAGAAAGAGATACCCCCGTAATGTTTGGTCGTAAGGTATGGTAATCCCTATGGAATCCCTATACTATGCACAGTAGGAGGGAGATGAACTGATTCATTCAAAGATGAGCCTAGATTGAGGAAAATAAAAATTACAGGAACTGGTGAAAAAATATCATTTGTTCCTATAGTAAAGAATTTAGTGAGCCACAAGAAGATAAATATAACAATGATAATACTTATTGATGATGACTAATCAAAAGCGAAACTGGAATTCGTGAAGGAATATCCCTATCATGGGGTTTGGAATAATTGAGAAATGGTGATGATAAATCAACTCAGGGAGATGATATTATGAACAAAGATAATCATTTTCGCGGCTGAAAAAGACTCAATAAAAAATAAAATAAATTAAAAATGACCAGGGTTTGCATATTGATATTTGTAATTTATTTTGATTCCACCGGCCAATCTTTTCAAAATGGCTATCAGCAGAATCAGTAGAGTGCCAAGGATTACATAGGCGAATCCCTACAAAATGAATATTGACAGAATGGGTGAAGTATCAAAAACTCAATTCAACGACCGAATTGAGCAATGAAAACACGCAGAGATACCAAATTTCACAATATTATCCTCCCCTTCGCCCTATGTGTGGAGCTTGGATCCTCTTGAAAATAGATCTCGTTGATTAGGTAGAATGGTTGTTCAGTTTGATCACACTAGAAAGACTATGCAGGAAATACAGATTGGAAAATGGAGAATTGGGTTCCCTCTAAACATTTTGCTAATTTAAAATTCTCGTCGATATTTCAACTTTTCCACCAAATTTTTTGGCCTTTCAAATATTCAACACCACGGTCACACCATTCACATTGTGGCGAGTGAAACAAAGATTATACATAATACACATGATAAATTATACACATTATAACAGGGATTTTTCTTCGTGAGCCTTGAGTTGTCCATTATACACATTGTGTTTATTGTGTGATTGATAGTTAGTACATTAATACGAATATTTGTTGTTTGATCTATCATTAAAGTTAATGTTAGTTAGTGTATCTTCTAAGCTATTGATTATTGTTGTTTTGATTATTTAGGTTATCACAATGGAACAAAGTTTGAAGGTTAAGGGATCTAATAAAATCTTGAATAAACATTATAATAGCTTGTCACTTGTAATTGTCGATTAAGTTTTGGTTAAGTAGTTACTATGTTGTGTGATTGAGAAATATTGTTTTATTTGTTGTGTGTTTTTTGAGTTGGAACCACTTTAAGATTCAACATTTGGTGAGAATTCTGTGATCTCAAAAGGACCTCTCAGTGAGAGATCATATTTCTTGCAAACTTCATAAGGGGTTTTAGGGGAAAACCATGAAAGTTTCAAAAGGTTCAATGGAACCAAAAAAAGAAGTTTGAAAAGTCTAATCCTAGTCGAAACTAGGGTGATGAAAAAGGATAGGGGATATCCCTCAAGACTAAAAAATGAGCATACAAATATATTATACTAGGGAAGACTAAGTTTGAACATGCATTGTGTTAGCACTCTGTAATTTTCCCAAGGCTGTGAGGCAAACACAGAGGCAACATCAAAACCGCTTCGAGTCTTGGATCTAGCCCTCCAAGACTTAGAGAGGGATCTCTCTATCTGATATAGCTTTGTTTGAGGAGATATTAGGCTAGTTAATGAAAACAATGTGGTCTGTTGTAAAAAGGATTTATACATTGGTTGAGATAGATTACACATCCATTGGGCTATGGGGTCTGCAATTAATTAGGAATGAAATACAGCCATGAAAAAGGTAGGATGACTTCCACAGGGCGAGATAATACAATCACTGGATCTTTTGCAGCTTAAATGATGGACAGGAAGAACACATGATGAAAATAACTTCAACTAACAAGCACTGAAGAATCTCTTAATTGAAGATATTGAGAAGATACACAATTAAATCTCTAGAATCGGAAACAGGGTATCAGAGATAAATCCCGAGACATAATGTTATTCATAAAGATTAGATTCAGAAAACAAAGTGGTTACAGATCAAGAAAACATTTAACTGAGAAAATCACAACACCAGTGAACATACGCAAGAATCCTGTAAACTGCCTTCCTTTCATTAATGGCGGATCTATTAAAAAAGTTACAGCTTCATAGCCACAGGGCGTGAAGATCCAACCCTTTTACATTAAAATCATCCCAATAAATAAGATATATCTTCTCCTCAAGTTTCGAGGTTCGGTTCAACCGCCTCGGCCAAAAATATCCACCACTCCCAGAAAATTCAGAGTTTTCTGCCATAAAAAATGGACCGCTTTTCTGCAAAATAGGGGTCCGATCAGACATGATTATTTCTTCAATGATGACACCTGGGAGAAAAATGAGAGAGTTTATTTTATATGGGCATGTTCTGGACAAAAACCTCTTTTGGTTTCACAAAATTTGTCCCCCGCTAGCCATGACAGCTCCTGCAAAATCGGGACTGAAACAGAGAATTTAAAATTTGGAAAAATAGGCCTCGAAGATGTCTTCGCCTCTCCCGCCTCGTAGCTCCGTTGAAAAAACTGGAAAAAGGGTTTTGTTTCTCAGCCCGTTCTGACAAAAAAACTCTCTCGGAGTTTTAAAATCTGCTCCCGTTTGCCCAAAAAATCCTCCGGAAGAAGACATGGTAACACAGTCAAAA
>JZKD02S2050164.1:112012-125165 GCA_000966675.3 Picea glauca | reverse complement strand
GATTCTTAAGTGCTTGTTAATTGGAGTTATTTTCCTTATCTTTTCTTCTGTCCATCACTTGAATTATTAAAGATCCAGTGAGCGTGTTATCTCGCCTTGTGAAAGATTTCTTCAGAATTTCTGGTGGTATTTCAGATTTATTAAATACAGACCCCATAGCCTAATGGATGTGTAGTTTGCCTCAACCAACTTCAAAAAACCCTTACGACAAAACCTACATTTTCGATAGCTAGCCTAATATCTTAATTTAAAACAAAGCTAAAATATATAGAGAGATCCCTCTCTGAAGCTGGAAGGGCTAGATCCCAGCTTTAAAAGCGGTTGGTTAAGGTTACCTTTGTAGATTTCTTCTTTTTCAACCTCTAGGATATTTACCAAGTGCTAACACATTGGATTTAAAGTAGGAACATGCATGTGGGGAAACAAATTTCCATGAGAATTCAACAAGGAAATCCATCAAAATTTCAAAGAATCCAAAGATCAAGAGTCAATGCATTTGGACCTTGTTTAGGGAATTGTACAAGGATTTTCACTATGAGGATCGTAAATGGTGGAAAAACACCCAAGAGAAGTATTTACCTAACATATCCAAGCTGCCCAATTTTGACGGTGTAAGGATCAATACAAATGATCATTTGTTTACCGTCAATACCAATTGGACACAAAAAAATAAACCAACCCATGAACCCAATGGATCAGATTCAATGGTGTGTTGAGAGGCACGACACTCAAATAGTATCAAAATCAATGAGAAGTTAGCCTTTAGAGGCCAATGTGACATACTTAACCAATTTAAGGGAGCCTATGTTATATATACCCTAAATAGTATCTAAGCTAATGATTTGGATTATGTTGAGAACAAAACAAAGATAACAATAACAAGTAAAATAATGTTGATATATTATGAACGACACATTAATATAGTGAAACCCAAACTAAATATTGAATTAAGGCATTTGTGAGTGAGGGGGTCAATCCTTAAGTCCATGGAGGAGCTAGACTTAGTAAATTATGAGGAGGAATATGATGCCTATCTAGGTTATGTTTTTAGGTCACATTGAGAGGAATTGGTGTCATAGGGTAGTAAGAAGTATTGAAGTAGCAAGGCCCATCCTAACATCAGGAAGTGGGCTCCAAAATGTTCCATGCCAGATGGTAGGTATGCAATTCCACGTAAAGATTTTGCTGGTCCAAAAGGGGAAAGTGGACTAGTACATACCCTATGAGAATGAATGTAATGGATATGATCACTTTCCCCTAGGTTTGAGATTAATTTACAAACAATCTATTGCAATATCCTTAAAGTGTTCAAGATATGGTATGAATTGTTGGCAGAAAAAAATAGGATTACTTGTATGCTTCTTCCATTCATTTTGTATAAACATATGTTCATGTAGATAAAAAAGTTAATAAAATATTAATGCATGTATCTCACAATGATTTGAATAAGCAACTTGGTTAACTTCATTATTTTTATATTGTTTTCATCTTAATGTTGGGAATAATTTTTTATTATGTTTTATTAAGAACTAAACATAAAATAATTAAACAAAATAAAATATTTTAATCACTTAGAATTAGGTGAAAATTTAATAAATTAAAGCTCAATTTTAGTTTCCTATTTCATATCAAAACATGAATATTCAATCTCAATGATTTCACTAAGTCTTAAAACCCTCCCATACCATCAATGCATCCTCCTAGTCTAACCATGTAAAATTTCAACAAATACAGTCACATTTTGAAGAAATTTCAACGTTGGCCCCATTCACTACTCACTATGTCGAGTCGGTTGATGGCATTGTAGATGGGTGTGTTGGAAGAGATTCCATGACATTTCAAGAGAGTTAAAACCAAGATTCTTTAAATGGGAATGACGAATCATGAAAATGAGACCGCATAATGAATGTTCATGAAAACATGGAGGATGTCAAATATTATGCAGGGACGTCAGGCATTCTTGAGTATTGAAACCCTCACATATTGTTAAGGCATTTGTCTCATATAACCATGTCAAAGTTTGATGCATACATTCATTGTTTGAATAAATTTCAATGTTGGCACCAATCACTGCTCACCATGCAGTGTCAGTGGATGACATTAGTGATGGGCATGTTGGAAGACATTCGATGACATTTCAAGAGAGTTTCGAAAAAGATTGTATAGATGGGAATGACGAATGATGGCAATGAGACGACATGATGAAAATTGAAGAAAACATGGAATATCTCAAATATTATGCGAGGACATCATGAATCATTGAGTCTTGAAACCCTCACATATTGTCAAGGCATGTGTCTACTCTAACCATGTCAAATTTCGACACTTACAAACACATTTTGAATAAATTTCAACGTTCACCCCATTCACTAGTCATCGTGCGACATTGATGGATTCCATTGGTAATGGATGTGTTGGTCGAATATTCTCCATGACATTTCGAGAGAGTTTCAACCCTCACATATCGTTAAGGCATGTGTCTAGTGTAACCATGTCAAATTTTGACGCATGCATGAACAGTTTGAAAAAATTTCAACATTGGCCCCATTCAATGATCATCGTGCGGCATTGGTGGATGACATTGGTGATGGGTGTGTTGGAAGATGTTCCATGAAATTTCAAGAGAGTTTCAACAAACATTCTGTAGATGTGAATGAAAAATGATTACAATGAGATTTCATGATGAACGTTGATGAAAACATGGATGATCTCAAATATTATGCGGGGCCATAAAGAATCGTTGAGTCTTGAAACCCTCGCATACCATCAAGGCATGTGTCTAGCCTAACCATGTCAAATTTCAACGCATACAACAATAGTTTGAAGAAATTTCAACATTGGCCCCATTCACTGCTCACTGTGCGACATCAGTGGATGGGCATGTTGGAATATGTCCCATGTAATTTCAAGAGAGTTTTGAAAAATCCATAAATCCCCTAACCCCTAATCCAGTAACCCTTAAAGCCTTAATCTCTAATCCCTGAACCCTTAAGCCCTCAACCTTAGTTAATCACTAATATCTTAACACAAAATCCCTAAATCCCCTAACCCCTAAGACATTGACCCTTACAAACTTAAACCCTAATCCATAATCCCTTAATCCATAAACCCTTATTCCCTAATAACTTAAACATTCATCCTCTATCCCATAATCCCTAAGCTACTAACCATTAAACTACCTAACCCGTAAGCACCAAATCCCTTAGCTCTTGACCCTTAATCCCTTAAACCCTAACCCCTAATCCATTAATCCTTAATCCATGTACCCCAAATCCCTAAATCCCATAATCCTCAAATCCCTTATCCACTTAACCCCTAAAACCTCAACTAATTATCTCTTTAGGCACATTCAGTGCTAAATCTGACACTATTTTCGGTGTTAAATCAGGTGCTAAATATGGCACTATTTTCGACGCTAAATCCAGTGCTATTAGCTCCTTATTTATCACCTACATGTTTTGGTCGATGCAAAAAGTGACAAAAATAGCACCATCCTGATAAATAGCACCGAATTTTTCAAAAAAATGGACAGAAATACACTAAAACAATCTTTGGAAGAAAAAAAGGGAGCAAATCACAGGGATTTGTTGTAGTGTGTGCTTCCATAGTGGCAGGTACATGTTGGATAGGATGAAAGTTGGCATGTGATTTGGAGCCATGTGGCAGACCAACTGTCAGTCCCACAAAATTGCAGTAAGATCTTGAAAATTTGTCAAAGTGTTAGTCCGCGAGTCTGGGAAGAAGTGTGAAAATGGTTAAGTGTTGAGACTTCTTGGACAGACTTATAAAAGGAAGTTACAAGATTATGAGTATGTGAGTCCACGAGTCTGTGAAGAAGTGGAAAAATGGTTAAGTGTTGACACTTCTTGGATGAAATTATGAAAACAAGGATACAAGATTATGAGTCTGTGAGTCCACGATCTCGCGAAGATGGAAAAATGGCTTAGTGTTGGGACCTCCTGGAAAAATCTATGAAAGGAAGGTTACAATTTTATGAGTCCGCGAAGGAAAAAAAAAAAAAAAGAAACTAAGTGTTGGCAGTGGGTTCATGAAAGGTATGAAGAAGAGACATGAGTTCGATCCATGATGAATACATTAAGACATATCAACGACAAATATCTAATCAAGAAATGATTGGACAATTGTTGAGAGTTTCTACTATGTTTCACGTGCCAATGAATATTGCTTCACTATTTTTCCACCATATCTTTTAGTTCAGAGCTCAAATTGGGGAAAACAAATGGTCATTGGAAAGATATTTAGAAGAAAAAGAGATTTGTCAACCCAAAATTTTGATATGGGCACTATATTTTATTCAAAAGTGATAAAAGTGAATTATGTAGCAGTAAAGAGTGGAAATTGAAACTTGTAATTGTTGTAACTATTCACTCAAAACTTAGATCAAGGCATGAGGATAGTTGTTGGAAAGTTGTTTCGAAAATGAATGCATTTAAGGAATCCTACTTGAGATTATTGCATTAATATTCTTCATAATTTAAAATGAAGAATTACATGTAATCTAATTGATAATATTTTTCAATATTCTTAAGTCAACCTTCCCCATACTTAGTTATAGATGTCATTTTTATTACATGATCGTCCATGTGAGCACTAGTGAATGGGGCCAATGTTGAAATTTCTTCAATATGTGCCTGTATGCATCGAAATTTACATGTTTAGACTAGACACATGCCTTGACGGTATGGGAGGGTTTCAAGACTCAAGGATGATTGATGCCCCGACCACATAATATTTGAGATCGTCCATGTTTGCAACAACATTCATAATGGGGCATCTCATATTTGTAAAATGTTGTTGTTTCCATCTGTAGAATCTTTGTTGGAACTCTCTTGAAATTTCATGGAACTTCCAATTCAACTGCCAAAAATGTCATGCACCAACCCCACATAGTGAGCACTAGTGAATGGGGCCAACGTTGAAATTTCTTCAATATGTGTTTGTATGCATCAAAATTTGACATGTTTATACTAGACACATGCCTTGAAGGTATGGGAGGGTTTCAAGACTCAAGGATGTATGATGTCCTGACCACATAATCTTTGAGATCATCCATGTTTGAAACAAAGTTAATAATGGGCCTAATGGGAATCATCTTTGATATGTCATGGTACTACTCTTCCACTGGGTGCACAATATCACAAGGATATGTCTTCTTTCCCTTATCCATTGGATGATAAAGTCAACAACAACTTTCTATTGTGGATGATTAGTTTGGTGGGAACATTATTTCAAGTTGTAATTAGGTACACTTTTGTATTGAGTTGGATCATCACAATGCCACTCTAATTTCTTCCAACTATCACTGACTAGATACTTGATTAAAGGTTTTCTGATTTTTCTAAAGGCACGAGGTTAAGGTATGGGAGGGTTTCGATACTTAAGGATGTTTGATGTCACTGCATAATACTTAAGGAGGGTTTGATTATTGAATTACCATGTCGATTTGATGTCACAAAAGCTTCAATTCACCCACCAATATCATCTTGCACCGACCTCGCATAGTGAGCAGTGAATGGGGACAACGTTGAAATTTATTCAAAATGTGCATGTATGCATATAAATTAGACATGGTTACACCAGACACATACGTTGACGGTATGGGAGGGTTTCAAGACTCAAGGATGTCTAATGTCCTGACCACATAATCTTTGAGATCGTCCATTTTTTCAAAAATGTTCATAATGGGGGTCTCATTTTCAAATGTTCATGTTCGAACTCTCTTGAAATGTCTTGGAACTTCCAATTCAACCACCAAAAATGTCATGCACTGACCCTGCATAGTGAGCAGTGAATGGGGCCAACATTGAAATTTTTTCAATATGTGCCTGTATGCATCAAAAGTTTACATGGGTAGACTAGACACATGCCTTGACGGTATGGGAGGGTTTCAAGACTAAAGGATGTATGATGTAATACAGAAACATTTTTAAAACAATTCAACATTGGCCCCATTCACAGGTCATCGTTGTCCATCATGTACTCTAGCCCTAGTACAATGTCTTTTAATAGTTGTTTCCTTTAAAATTCGACCGATTAGAAAATTAAAACGAAATGAGGACGATATGAGACGATATATATATTGGGTATGTGAGTGATATTTGATTATAAGGGAAAGTATATCTTGCATGCCATACACAACACAAGGGAAAATGCTTCCTTTCTCTACTCAACAATCCCTCAAGCATATCCTTCCTTTTCAGTGCCCTCATGTAGGAAAAAATGATCCAATCCATTGATTTCTTTATGGGAAACCTAGTGGAGTATTGCCTTAGATCTTAAATAATTAATAAGAAACTATTCATCGGCATGGGGTTAAATGTTTTCTAATTTTCCTTTCCTCTATGCTTATCTACAACCATCTATCTCTCTTCCAAGGTTTGTTATTCTGTCATCGTTGCATTAGTTTTGTTCATTTCTAAAGTTGGATTAATGAGTAACTAAGGGGAATATAGTGTGGGGGTTATGTGAATAATGGTGAGAATGATCACAAGAGAATTTCCATGCAGTAGGAGAATGCATGAATGACTCAAACTTATTGAAAATGTTTAAACTCCCTGCGGATGTGGGGATTTCTTTAATGTTGGAGGATATCAAAGATGTGTCATTGTGACTAAGTGGAAATATGTTGGTGAGAATGATGTCATAATATCATCATATTCAATAATATATTCTTCATAGGACGATTTCATGATATCATCATTTTTATTACTGTTGTCATTCACCCACCACAAATGTCATCTTGCACCGACCCCGCATAGTGAGTAGTGAATGGGGACAACATTGACATTACTTCAAATTGTGCATGTATGCATTGAAATTTGACATGGTTAGACTAGACACATAGCTTGATAGTATGGGAGGGTTTCAATACTCAAGGATCTATTATTTCCCCACATAATATTTGATATCATCCACATTTGCATCAACATTTATCATGTTACACCTCTCATTGTCATCACTCGTCATTCCATTCTATAGAATCGTTGTCGGAACTATCTTGAAATTTGTCATGGAACTTCAAATACACCCATCAAAAATTTCTTCCACCGACACCACATAATGAGCAGTGAATGGGGTAAATGTTGAAATGTTTTCAATCTGTTCTCATATGCATCAAAATTTGGCATGGTTAAACTAGATATTTTCCTTGAAGGTATGGGAGGGTTTCGATACTTAAGGATGTTTGATGTCCCCACATAATATTTGAGATCATACATGTTTACATCAACATTCAATATAATGGATTCCTCATAGTGATTATAGTGAATGGGGCCTTCCTTGAAGGTGAATGAGCATAGTGAAATTTCTTCCACCCACCCCGCATAGTGAGCAGTGAATGGGGCCAACATTGAAATTTCTTCAAAATGTGCATGTATGCGTCAAAATTCGACATGGTTAGAATAGATACATGCCTTGATGGTATGGGAGGGTTTCAAGACTCAAGGAATATTTCTAATGTCTCGGCCACATAATCTTTGAGATCATCCATGTTTGCAACAACGTTCATAATGGGGCGTCTCATATTTGTCAAATGTCATTGTTTCCATCCGTAGAATCTTTGTTGGAACTCTCTTGAAATGTCATGGAACTTCCAATTCAACCACCAAAAATTTCATGCACTGACCCCGCATAGTGAGCAATGAATGGGACCAATGTTGAAATTTATTCAATATGTGCCTGTATGCATCGAAATATGGCATGGTTAGACTAGACACATGCCTTGACAGTATGAGAGGGTTTCAAGACTGAAGGATGTTTGATGTCCCGGCCACATAATCTTTGATATCATCCATGTTTGAAACAATGTTCATAATGGGGCGTCTCATATTTTTCAAATGTCATTGTTTCCATCCGTAGAATCTTTGTTGGAACTCTCTTGAAATGTCATGGAATTTCCAATTCAACCACCACAAATGTCATGCGCTGACCCCGCATAGTGAGCACTAGTGAATGGGGCCAACATTGAAATTTCTTCAATATGTGTCTGTATGCATCGAAATTTGACATGGTTAGACTAGACACATGCCTTGATGATATGGGAAGGTTTCAAGACTCAAGGATGTATGATGTATCAACCACATAATCTTTGAGATCATCCATGTTTGCAACAATGTTCATAATGGGCATCTCATTGTCAAATGTTGTTGTTTCCATATGTAGTATCTTTGTTGGAACTCTCTTGAAATGTCATGGAACTTCAAATTCAACCACCAAAAATGTCATGCATTGACCCCACATAGTGAGTAGTGAATGGGGATAACGTTGAAATTTATTCAATATGTGCCTATATGCATCGAAATTTGACATGGTTAGACTAGACACATGCCTTGGTGGTATGGGAGGGTTTCAAGACTCAACGATGTATGATTTTATACATAAATGTTTTGAAAAGATTTTATAAAGAAGCTATTACACAGTCAATGGTTGACGATGCTAAAACACCGAAGCTGTTACACAGTACGTGGTCAACGATGTTGAACAACAACTTACACAGATTCACTACACAGTCAGAAAACAAATCCCATGGTTGAAACAACCCGCAATTTGCGATGCCGAAACAACATACAACAGCAGTAACAAGAAAGAGTTGTTACTCTAGCCCTAACAACAACACCTCACTCAGCATTCATAATAGCATTCTGTTGCGGAAGACTAGGATATCCTATTCTGGTTTAGAAAGTCGATCTGACTAAGAATAGGACTCAAATATACACCTGTAATTTGTTGATCAATTGTATTGAATGGATTCTCCTCTTTAAATAAGAGAAATCACCATTCGAGAAAATCATCATTTTTTGTACTAAGAAAGTTTTACAGAGAAGGACGTACTTCATTTCAGCTTGTAATATGATACATTGATAGATGAATAAAAGACTGTTTTGATCATCCTTATCTAGCCTTTTCGTTTTAGGGGAATCTTGTGAGAAGGGAGGGCCCACCTTCTTCACAAGATTCACCCGTTAGTTTTATAGTGTGTTAGTGTGGTCTATGTTTATGCCTTGATAAATTTATATTTTGTTGAAACACTAATTTAATGAATTATGCTTTGCTAAAACACTATTGAACTCTATCTTGCTAGAAACTCTGCTTTACTGAACATTGCATTGTTTTCATGTGGTTCATGCTTGAGTAACTGATAATCATTTTAGTTAGCAATCATGTGTGATGAATTTATGAAAGCTTGCTAATCAGAGACTGGTGCTGAAGGTTCCTGCTTTGGGAAGGAATTAGGGTCATGTTCTCTATTAGAAATAGTTAGCCTTCAATTATTTTCATGAGTGTGCTAAATTAGAGATTGGTGTTGAAGGTTCCTAGTTTGGAAAGGAATTAGGGTCATGTTCTCTGTTAGAAATAGTTAGCCTTCAATTATTTTCATGAGTGTGCTAATCAGAGACTGGTGCTGAAGGTTTTTCTTTGGGAAGGAATTAGGGTCTTGTTCTCTATTAGAGATAGTTAACCTTCAAATGCATTAATGAGTTCATGAAAGTGTGTTAATCAGAAACATGTGCTGAAGTTTCCTGCTTGGGAATAGGGTCCTATTCTCTAGTTACAAAATAGTTGGTCTTTCCTGTTGCAGTATCTTGTTGTTATTTTAATATAATCTAGGATTCTTAAGTTAGTCATTTCTTCAACTTTGAGTTCTGCAATAGGTAGATTTCTTTATTGCAATTCAAGTAAGAACTTTGGTTTATTCAAGGCAAGTGTGATTAATATAGTTTTCACTACAACTCTAGGTTTCTTTTGAGATTGAGCATATATAGTGCATGGTTACCTTTGAAATAAATAGACTTCCCTGGCTTGACAATTTATGTAGCACTTGATTGTTTAGATTAAATAAGCAATTATAGTGACCAACATTTTGTCACCTTTGTCGGGGAAGGTAATTATAGGTTTCAAAATAACTTATGATTTTTCATCTACAAAGATTGCATGAGGGGACGCAGAGACCCCAAATACACTGACCCTATAGGTGGAAGGGGAAGAGGAAAAGGAGGAAGAAAGACTTATATTGATGAGATTATATCAAAGTCTGAATCTGTTGCTCAATGACCAAACCTTCGAAAACAAAAATCCCATCCTTCATTCCAAGCAAACTTTGAAATAGGGAAAGGATTTTGGAGTCCTGAGACAGTCCAAAAACCAGCAGGAAACATTGAGGACAGAGCAAGCGTGGCAGGGGAGCAGACAGAAGAAAACATGGATGAGTACAATGAAGAATTGCATCATGAAGAACATGTAGGTCCTGAAGGATAGGTAAATGATGAAAACTCTTTCTCCACATTAGGATTTCCTATTGGTGATCTTCCTAGAGGAGTAGCCCCCATGAAGAAAATTCCACTCTTAGCACTACCTAATTTTCATGGTTTGTCTTCAGAAGATCCTGATGAATTCCTTTTTGAGTTTGATATATTATGCAGAAGTTATGATTACATTTCCAATGCTTAAAAATTAAAGCTGTTTACAGCAACACTAAAAGGAAATGCTCTAAGATGGTTTATGAGTCTTGGAGGCCATGTAATCACAACATGGGACCAAATGAAATAGAAATTCCTGAATAAATACCAGGACTATTGCCGAACAAGAGAAAAGAGGGAGGATCTATTTAAGATGATGCAAAAAGAGGATGAAAATCTGGAGGACTTTGTAGAAAGGCTATAGTATAATCTACAAAGATCCAGTCACCCCAATGTAAGTAAAGATATTCTCAAAACTATATTATTAAAAGGAGTAAGGGATGACTGTCTAGATATGCTGAATATGCTCGGAAAAGGGGACATATCTAAGGAATCATATGATGAAATTGTTAATTTATGCAAAAGATGTTCAAGGGGAGCTTCAAGAAACAGATCAAACAACAGGGATACCACATTTTCAAGAGTCCAAAAATAAGCCAGTGGGGGAGAAACAAGAGCCGAGATAGGTAATTTACTTGAAGGTTTTAAAACTGAAATGTTAAGCTCTTTTGCCACACAAATTGACACCCTACAGATTCAAAAGAAGCAAGCAGAAGCAGAAGCAACCATGTCCATCTTTTGTTCTCAATGTAGAGACAAGCACCCACGAAGGGAATCTCCATTGGATAAAAAGCTAATCTGCACCATCTGTGATAAAGATCATGAAACTCAACAATGTCCATCTTTACCAGGGATCAAGGCAGCATTACAACCAACGGATGAAGAAGATGAAGTTGTATATCTATTGATACAGAGAAGGAAATGGCAACCATGGGGACAAGGTATGAATCCTAACATGCCATTTACATCTTCTAATCGTTGGAATAATTATCCTTCTTTCAATCAAATGAGTTACCCCCCCTATAATCAAATGCAATATCYTAATCAAATGAATTACCCACCCATGCAACAAATTAACCCACCCTTTGTTGATCCATCAATGTGGACTCCTTGGCCTCCACAACAACAACAACCATATCAAAACCAATGGAATCCAAATTGGAGAGGACAACAACTCCCATTCCCAGATCAATTACCTCAATCACAATTTTTACAACCACTCTCCTTACCATCAGGTACTCCACCAACCAATCAAATAATGAGACCCCAACTACCTATACAACCTAACCCTAACCCCAATAATAAAGCTGTGCAGTGCATTGATATTCATAACCAGCCTACACTTTCTCTTCTCCCTATGCAATGCAACGATATCCATTTACGATCTGGGAGAATAGTGGAACCTACCATAGCTGATGTTACCTCTTTTGATAAAGAGGAAACAAAAGAGCATGATGTACCTGAAGAGGTACAATCATCCTCTAATAATGTTGCTGAAACAACGAAACCACCATTTCCTGAGCGTTTAGCTTTGACTAAAACGCTTGAGCCACCAACTTTCAATCTTCTAGGGGAATTACAAAATTTGTACGTCAAAATTCCTCTACTACAAGAACTCCGAGATGTACCAATTTATGTCAGGAGAATGTGAGACATTTGTGTTAAAAATCCTGGTAGGAAAATTAAGGATCCCCTCACAGTCCATGTCATGGGAGACTTGTCTGCACTAATGTCAGGTAAAGCCCCCCCAGTTAAATATGGTGTTCCCAGCCACCCTACCATTTCAGTACAAGTTGGAAAAATGATAATCCCTCGATTCCTGGTAGACCTAGGTGCCGCTATCAATATCATTACTCTGGAAACCTTACAACTGCTACAACTGCAAAATGAAGTCAGAGACACCCCAACTATCCTAGAATTAGCTGACCGATCCACAATTAAACCAGAGGGAGTCATTGAAGACCTAATTATCTCAATCAAATCCTAGAATTATCTAGCTGACTTTGTGGTACTACAGCCCAAAACAAAGTTGGGGGGCCACCCTCTAATTTTGGGCAGGCCTTGGCTAGCCACAACAGATGCTTTTATCAGCTGTAGATCAGGATCAATGACAATTTCCAACGGTTACGAAACTAAACAGATAACCCTCTACCCTCACACTACACCCATGATTAATAATGATAATTCTGTATGGGTAGACTTTGATGATCAACTTACTCAACCCCTTTTGACTATCGGACATGCTCTAAGCCTTAAAGACTCCACCAAGGATGAAGTAATTAATAGTTTTATTTGTGAACCCTCCTCTATGACTCCATAAACTCATAACCTACTAGTTGCACTGTTGGAGTCTGATAATCAAGAAAACCTCAACTCGGAAAGCCCACCTCAAACATCTAACACCATCTCTTCTAAAAGAATACCAGTAGAAATTGAATCTAGCAAAACACTGAACATAAACCGTAATCTGATAGATGCTGAAACACAACAATTAATGAAGTTACTTCCGGAAAATAAAGAAGCATTCGCATGGGATTATACAGATAAGAAAGGAATCTCTCCCGAATTATGTACTCATCGAATATATATTAAGGAAGATTGTCGGCCAATCTGCCAATCTCAACGACGAATGAACCCTAATTTAAGATAAATCCTCAAAGAAGAACTTCAAAAATTGCTCAATGTAGGGTTTATATATCCTATATCATACAGTGAATGGTTATCCCCGTTGGTAATAGTTCCTAAGAAAAACGGGAAATGGAGAGTATGTGTGGATTATAGAGCCTTAAATAAAGCTACTCAAAAAGATCACTTTCCATTACCATTCATTGATCAAG
>JZKD02S2050164.1:94490-111962 GCA_000966675.3 Picea glauca | reverse complement strand
CTAGGACATGCTGGATACTACAGAAGATTTATCAATTTTTTTTCCAAAATAGCTTCTCCCCTGTTTGTGTTACTGATGAAAAATGTTGAATTCAAATGGACTAATTCTTGCCAGGGATCATTTAATACACTTAAACATCAGTTATCTACAGCTCCTATTCTTAGAGGACATGATTGGACACTTCCCTTTCATATATCCTCTGATGCTTTAGATACTGCGATAGGAGTTGTCTTGGGACAAGAAGAAAATCATCTCCCTTATGCTATCTATTTCATCAATAAGAATATGACTCCTACTGAACTCAATTATACAGTCACCGAAAAGGAATTCTTAGAAGTTATCTATTCCATTAATAAATTTATACATTACATTACTGGGTACTCTACTTTTGTCCATACTGATCACTCAGCTATCAAATATTTAATGAACAAACCTATCACAAATGCTCGAGTCACCAGATGGTTACTATTATTGCAAGAATTTGATATTACAATTGTAGATAGACCAGGAAAAGAAAATGTAGTTGCTGATTTCCTTTCTCGGTTGACACCTAATTATGATACCCCAGTAGATGATTCCTTTCTTGATGAATATCTATTTGCAGTTTCTGCTCACTCACCCTGGTATGCAGACATTTCTAACTACTTGGTTGCAGGGAGGTTACCACCACACCTACCCCACTGACAGAAAAGAAGAATCATTCATCAAAGTGCTCGGTATAGTTGGATAAGTGGGTGTATTTTCCATACAGGACCTGATCAAGAAATCCGAAGGTGCATTAGAGAAGATGAGGTTTATGATCTACTAAAATCCTGTCATGATGGCCCTTGTGGAGGGCATTTTGCTGATAAGAGAACAACACATAAAATTATCAGGATGGGGTACTATTGGCCCTCACTCTTCAAAGATGCAAAGAAATATGTCTGAGCCTATGATAGCTACCAAAGAGTAGTTCAACCTAATCATAGAGATGAAATGTCGTTAAACCCCCAAATAGTACTTGAACCATTTGAAAGATGGGCTTTAGAATTTGTAGGCCCCATTAACCCCCCATCCAATCAAAAAGTTTACATAGTGGTCTGCACAGACTACATGACTAAATGGGTGAAAGACAAAGAACTCCACAGAGAAACCGAAGGAGAAGTTATAAATTTCTTATTTAAAGACATCTTCATCAGATTTGGAGTGCCAAGAGAATTAGTTATAGATGGAGGACCTCCTTTCACTTCTCATGGTTTCAAAGACACCCTTCAAAAATATCATATTCAGCATAGAATGACTACAACATACCACCCCCAAGCCAATGGATAGGTGGAAAGAAAAAACAAAGTAATAGAAGCCATTCTCACAAAAACAGTGAAGGAAAACAGAAAGGATTGGTCCTACAGGCTCCCTGAAGCATTATGGGCCTACAGAACTACTTGGAGAAATACTACAGGATTTTCTTCCTATGAATTAGTCTATGGAAAGAGTGTTGTCTTTCCTATGGAATTTGAAATAAAAACCTTAAAGACTGCTTTAGCTGTCAACCTTGATTTGACTGATGCACAGACAACCAGGTTGCAGTAGCTTAATGAATTGGATGAAAAAAGGCTAGATGCCATTCACCAGACAACTATAATTCAACAACAAAGATCAAAATGGCATGACAAAATGATCAAGAATAAGCAGCTCCAAAAAGGTAATTGGGCCCTACTGTATGACTCTCGGTTCAAAGAATTTCAAGGGAAACTGCGCACAAAATGGCTTGGACCTTACAAAGTAGACACTATTTTCCCCAATAGAATAGTAAGGCTCCTCACAATTGATGACTCCAGAACACCGTTACTTGTAAATAGTCATCGGCTCCGTCTGTACCAGCGCCCTACTTCCAAAGAAGATTTTAAGGCCACATGTGTGGCAGACTCCCATTACCTCTTCTTAGAGGGGGATTCTACCCCTCATTGCAATTAATTTTTTTAAGTTAATTTCTTTAGTATTAGATATATTTTATTTACTAATAATCCCTATCAAGAAATACCATGTTACAATCGATTTTTGCAGATTCCCAATCAAAGCACAGGACACTAGGAAAGGACAATCCTACTTCACGAAGAGACAAGCTTCCCCCATTGCTGAAACACCACTGTCAGCAACCCTTTGCTCTTTCTTCAATGCTAAAAAACCACTGTTCAATGACTTTTTGACTTTCCCCCATTGCTGAAACACCACTGTCAGCAACCCCACATCTTTTTCCCTTCTCACTTTTCAACAACCTTTTACAATTCTTCCCATTGCTGAAACACCATTCACAACAAATCTTCGCCTTCTCCCTATTGCCAAAACACTACAATCCAACAATTCTTCACAGTTTCCCAATTGACGAAACAACACAGTCTAGCAATTGTTTCACCCTCTTTTTTTTCCCTATTGCTGAAACACCATTGTTAGAAAACTTCCTGCCATTTTCCCCATTGCAGAAACAGCACTGTCAGCAACCCTTTGCTCTTTCTTCATTGCTGAAACACCACTGTTCAGCGACCTTTTGAATTTCCCTATTTCCAAAACACCACTGTCCAACAGCTCTTCACAGTTTCCCAATTGACGAAACAACACCGTCCAGCAATTGTTTCACCCTCTTTTTTTCTCCCTATTGCTGAAACGCCATTGTCAGCAAACTTCCCGCCATTTTCTTCCATTGTTGAAAAACCACTGTCCAACAACTCTTCACATTTCCCAATTGATGAAACAACATCGTCCAACAATTGTTTCACCCTCTCTTTTCTGTTGTTGAAACACCACTGTCAGCAACCTTTTATCATTTTTCCCTATTGCTGAAACACCAATCTGTCAGCAAGATTTTGTGCTCTCACACTACATTTTGTCCTTCTAGTCAACAAATCCTTGATATAATTCATCTAACAAATTAAAAGTCTCCACCACGACCACTTCAGAACTATCGTGGATAGACATTATATTTTGTTTGCAGCACGAATCAGAATGTAAGTCGAGGTATGTAAATTTTATGTAATACAGTTAAGCTATACTTAATGAGAAGATTCTAAATCATTATGACCACTCGAGTTAAATCATTATTAGCCGCACTTAATGGGAGGGAGGACATATCAAACTTTTATACCATCATTTCACATGAATTCACCACTGCCATTCCTATTTTATCATTCATTCGTTTGTTTCACCACCATTTGCATGCCTCCACTCGAAAAACTTACTCTGCACAAAAGATGTTACTCAACTGTTTGACGGTGTATTTTACCGAGATGATAGCTATAGGAGGCTCTGTTATATGGTACGAACCCGCCATGAAATCCCTGCTAGAACACTATCCAGTAGCTTATCAAATTTTTTTGTAGGTAGGATGGCTCAGTTATTTTCAGAGACTTCGGGGGTTTGATCAACAACAGATTCTACAATTTGCCCAAAATCTCCAGGGAGATCATTCCATTGTTAAAGGGGTTTGGATTTCAGTTAAAGAAGAAGATATAGTGCAGGTTTCGGGTCTCCCTACCAATGGCACTCGCTTGTTCAGCCGCAAACATATCATCCTGAATGCCCAGCAGGATTTCTTCTCGCCAGAGGAACAAATTGAATTTAAAGGTCGAGGTGTCCAACTTAGCTTATTGCCGCCCCCATGGCCGGAAGTTGAAAAATTCGTCAAACACTACCTTACCTACGAAGGCCGATACTAGGTATTCTACCAGCACCATTCTCTCCTGTTGTCTCATTTATGGAATAATAGATTGGTGAACATCCCTTATTATCTGCTCGGTTGTCTCAAAAAATGTCGCACTACTGTAAAAAGGCTAAAGATCCCACCCTTTCACTCACCCATCACCGTCTCGTTCAACTGCTTATCCAAAAGGGTTTCTCCCAACAAAACCTTCCATTAAACAACCCACCTATAGGTCCCCAAGAAGCCACTGAAATTCCTGAAAATCTTCAGGTACAACAACCACAAAACCCTCCAGACTCTCCAGAAATACCTAACAGTCCACCTACAGAACCAATCAGTCCAATTAACCCCCCTACCATACCAAGCCCGCCCCACACCTTACTAGAATCATCCACTCCTACCCTCCATATTCTTAGTGATGATTCTGAGCCAAACAATTCTCCCTGCCCCATCATTGAGGAAAAACCCCCACGAAAATGAAAGAAAATTCCTTTCTTTCCGCCCTTTTTACAAAGAAAACGAACAAGGGCCTCAACAAGGGAAACCACTACTACCACTACCATAGATCCCCAACCCATCCGACTAATACCTCGTACACCTCCAACCTCCCAAATGTCGAAATCTTTGCCTATTCCACCCATGGGCATTGAAACACAAGAACCAGATGCCCAAGGTGTTGCGACATCATCTGTTTCAAATCAAGTAGATGAAACACAAGAACCAGCTACCGATTCAGTAGCTGAAACACAAGAACCAGCTACTAATTCAGTAGTTGAAACACAAGAACCAACTACCCATTCATTAGCTGAAACACAAGAACCATCTACCCATTTAGTAGCTGAAATACAACAACCAGCTACCCATTCAATAGCTGAAACACAAGAACCAACTACTCATTCAGTGGTTTAAACATAAGAACCAGCCATAGCTGTCACACAAGAACTAGCTATAGCTGAAACACAAGAACTAGCTGCTGATATTGACACTGAGATACATGAATCAGAGGTCCAGGGTGTCGCAACACTACTTTCCTTACATCAACAAGTTGAAACAAAAGGAGTAGCTATTGATCTTGTAGCTACTCCACAACAACCAGTTAGTGCAGCTATGACTGCTACACAAGAACCAATCACTCCTCAACTAGAACCAACAATGGCCTCTGTTTTACAAGAAAATGAGTTCCTAAAGTCTGAACTGGAAGCCTACAAGCAAGAGCTAGCCATGGCAAAGGAAGCCTATGAAAAGGAACTTAATTTGTACACCCTATCTCTCACAATGACCATGTCAGAAGGAAATACAACAGAGAATACGTGTAGAGAATATATGTGTTGTCAATGTGGGGACATCTACTATCAAGCAGGCTACAGAGTAATTCAAATCCCAATGCTAGGAGCTCCCCCTACTCCTTCAACTTTTGCAGTCAAAGAAGAAGAACCTGTTGTCACACAAGAACTAGCAGGACCTCCCAAGATTAAGACTGAGCTCTGCCCTGCAACAAATGTCAAATCTGAAACCCCTTCTTTTGTTAACAAAGTTGTACAAACAGTGCCTACTGAGGAATCTTCTCCTCCCAGCAAGATCAATATCCACACTTTTGTGGAACAATCTACTCGGACCTTACCTCACCCCACTACTTGCAACACTAAAACACAAACTCAGCCATGGGATGAGCAGGCTATAATACAGAAATGGAAGAAAGAGTATGCTGCTACACAGGCCAAAAGCCTGGAAGAGCACATACAAATCTGGATGAATCATACCTACTCAAATTGGGAAGCTTTAGAGCAGACACGCCAAGAATCTCGTTCCCTTAAGAAACAAAACAAAAAGTTGAAAGGCAGATTGGCCCTGGTATTTGACTTGGCACAAAATCTATTGGCTACAAGGAAACCATCTTGCAATTACTCCTTGTTCCTTATGGAATGACTTACATGGTTTCAGATCAAATCAATCATAGAAGGAAGACCCCATGCAGTGCTACATCCAACAGATTTTGTCAAAACCTTTGCAGAAGCCTCTACTATGGATCAACACCTCCTCTGTGAGGCGTATTTGCATAATGAGGCCATCCCCTAGAATAGGTAGTTGAACCTTAATCCTCTTGTTGGGGACATCCAAATTCGGCCATTCACCTCCTTTCTCCACAATCAGATTATATGGCAGGATGACTTCTTGGCTGCCAAGCACAATGAAGATAACCACCTTCTCTAGATAAGACCAGAACCACAAAATGTAGCCACCTTTGTTACATAATACTATGAGTTTTTAAAGAAACCAGGGATGACTGAACACGTTCAACAACTACAATCAAGAGTGCTTTAGGATTGTCAGCACTTCATCAGATCCACAGAGATTGCTGCCCTCCAGGCAAACAACCTGTTTTGGCAGCAATCCACTGAGAAGAGACAGGAAACAATCCTTTTGGCCCTACTAATCTCAAGATAACAATCTCTAGGGTACCTAACTACATCCAGTGTGTTCAGCAATGTGCTGAAAACTGGATAGGGTACAGGTTTTATTTTCCTATCCTCTGGTTGCCAATAGAGAGATATCAAATCCATTATAAGTTGCCTAAGAAGACAAAAACAACAGCTTGGAAAAGGTTACAACGTGTCCAAGGGTTTAGAGTGCCAATAGACAATACCTCCCACAACTACTTCTTGAGTAACTTGCACACTCAGAGTCGGTATTCAGCCTCTGATTCAGAGTGAAGTTGCCTGAGGACATGCAACATTTTAAGTTGGGGGGGATGTTAGGACCACACAATGTACCTTTTTGCCCATACTTTTTGCCACCATTTCACTCTTGTTCACTCACATTTAAACTCATATTATAACTTTATCCTATCTTTCCAAAGGTATACAACATCTCTTCTCTTTACTATACGTATAATCTGTTTTGCATATAATTTTACATCACTCTCGTACTTAACCATTGATTAGAAATGTATAAGTGCTGAAACAGTTCGAACTGTAGATTAGCATTGAAGCTTGTTGCTGAAACACAGATGTTGTTACACAGTCCATGGTTAACGATGTTGAAACAACAACTCAGAAGTTGTTACACAGTCCATGGTCGATGATGCTGAAACATAGATGTTGTTACACAGTCCATGGTTGAAGAGGCTGAAACAAAGAAGAAGTCGTTACACAGTCCATGGTCAACGATGCTGAAACACAGAGGAAGTTGTTACACAGTCCGTGATCGACGATGCTAAAACATAGAAGAAGTTGTTACACAGTCAATGGTCGACGATGCTGAAACACTGAAGCTGTTACACAGTCCATGGTCAACAATGTTGAACAACAACTCACACAAATTGACTACACAGTCAGAATGCAAATCCCGTGGTTGAAACAACCCACGATTTGCGATGCTGAAACTGCATACAATAGTAGTAACAAGAAAGAGTTATTACTCCAGCCGTAACAGCAACACCTCACTCAACACTCGTAATAGCATTCTGTTGTGGGAGACTAGGATATCCTATTTCGGTTTAGAAAGTCGATCTGACTAAGAATAGGACTAAAAAATACACCTATAATTTGTTGATCAATTGTATCGAAGGGATTCTCCTCTTTAAATAAGAGAAATCACCATTCGAGAAAATCATCAGTTTTTGTACTAAGAAATTTTTACAGAGAAGGACATACTTCATTTCAGATTGTAATATGATACATTGATAGATGAATAAAAGACTGTTTTGAGCATCCTTCTCTAGCCTTTTCGTTTCATGGGAATCTTGTGAGAAGGGAGGGCCCACATTATTCACAAGATTCACCCGTTAGTTTTATAGTGTGTTAGTGTGGTCTCTGTTTATGCCTTGATAAATTTCTATTTTGTTGAAACACTACTTTAATGAATTTTGCTTTGCTGAAACACTATTGAACTCTATCTTGCTAGAAACTCTGCTTTACTGAACGTTGCATTGTTTTCATGTGGTTCATGCTTGGGTAACTGTTAATCATTTTAGTTAGAAATCTTGTGTGATGAATTTATGAAAGCTTTCTAATCAGAGACTGGTGATGAAGGTTCCTACTTTGGGAAGGAATTAGGGTCTCGTTCTCTGTTAGAAAAAGTTAGCCTTCAATTATTTTCATGAGTGTACTAAATCAGAGACTAGTGCTGAAGGTTCCTGCTTTGGGAAGGAATTAGGGTCATGTTCTCTGTTATAAATAGTTAGCCTTCAATTATTTTCATGAGTGTGTTAATCAGAGACTGGTGCTGAAGGTTCCTGCTTTGGGAAGGAATTAGGGTCTTGTTCTCTATTAGAGATAGTTAACCTTCAAATGCATTAATGAGTTCATGAAAGTGTGTTAATCAGAAACATGGTGCTGAAGTTTCCTGCTTGGGAATAGGGTCCTCTTCTCTGGTTACAAAATAGTTGGTATTTCCTGTTGCAGTATCTTGTTGTTATTTCAATATAATCTAGGATTCTTAAGTTAGTCATTTCTTCAACTTTGAGTTCTACAATAGGTAGATTGCTTTATTGTAATTCAAGTAAGAACTTCGGTTTATTCGAGGCAAGTGTGATTAATATAGTTTTTACTACAACTCTAGGTTGTTTTTGATATTGAGAATATATAGTGCGTGGTTACCTTTGAAAAAAACATACTTCCCTGGGTTGACAATTTATGTAGCACTTGATTGATTAGATTAAATAAGAAATTATAGTGAACAACACAAATGTGGCAAGAGAAACGACTATGTAGCGAACATGGAAAGAGAGGCAATACATGGAAAGAGAGACGCCAATGTGGAAATAGATATGTCAACGTGGCAATAACGACGTTATCGGGCAATATGGAAAAATAAATAAAATTTCCTCTATTTTTCGACAGTATGGAAAATTTTGTCCATAACGCCGCAAATAGAATGTCGAATATTTTACAATATGTACTAGTGATTGTCTTGTATCTCAAATCTCTTCCCCCAATACTTCTCTAGTTACTGCTTCTCCAGTATGTTGACACCCCCTTAATTCTCTTTGACCTAGCTCCTATGGATGTTGGTTAGATACTTAATACACTCTCTTTGGATCTTGACTGAGTGGGGATCCTACCTCACCTCGGGGTTGCAGAGATCCCCTCGAGCCTCTTCTCTCGAACTTGCCTCTTTTCTATCCCCATAAACCTCAACTTATCTGAGTTTACTTTCCTTATCTCTCTGGAAATGGACTTTCTGTGTGCATGAGTCCTACGAAGGAATATCCTATTAATATCCTTTCCCTTTTCATTTCTTATCCCTCTATTCCTGACCATCTTAACTAAATTCATCATTTTCTCATAATCCCTATCCTCTTCTCTCGAGACTATAATACCAATGGTAATGGTGTCAAAATCCATTAACATCATCCTGGTTTCAAATATCATATATTATGGCTTGTCCATAACTCTCTGTACATTACTTTCTCGATCATCATGCCTTCCCATGCGTTTCCATTGAATTCCCTTCTTCACCACCTTCCTCGAAACAGGATCTAAGTCCTTATCCCCACATACCTTCCCTTTGTGATATGACATCTAGAACGAGGTGAGGGCCACTAGCCCCCTCGATGTCTCTATATCCCCATTTTTCACTTCGATGATGTGGTGGGTGTCCTCCTCCACTAAACGGGCTATCGTGTCCCTCAAAGGACTTGGGCCCACATCTTGCCACCTCCTCTTGTTGATTCTGGATTTTTGTAGGACCACCATGTTAGCTAAGTAATCAGCTAGTCTGTTCCCCTTACTCCTGACATGTCTCAGGACTATGGCTAAGCAACCCCTGACTGTTGTGACTATCTACAAATAACCGAATGCCAATATACAATTCTATGAGACCCTCTCTATGTGGGCTTTGTTTAGAATTTTCTTTATCCCCTTTGTGAGTATCTGCAAGTGCCCCTCCACTACCAGATATTTGTAGTTTAATATCTTTTCCAGACGCAACCCTATTAGCATACTATTTTTCTCTATGCCATTTATGGAATTGAGACCCAATCTGATAGAGTAGCCATACCTGATTGACCCTATCGAGTCATTGAATATCCCTCATGCTCCCTCTTGTCTCGAATTACCTTTATAGGTGTTGTTGTATTTCAATTTCATGAATATGAGAGGAGGAGGTTCCCAAGTATCCTTTCTCTTGAAATTGAAATCAGTCTTTCGATTTTGATTGTTCATGGGATTGAGCGGATTTATCTGCCATTTTTTGAATATATTTGTTCCTTCCCTCAAGGGATGCCAATCTTCTTGTTTCCAGACTAAGGAGATGATTGTCTCTTGTATTCTAGTTTGGATTCCCTTCCACATTTGGTTGATATTGTTGTACTGTCCCCGAAAGATCCTACGATTTCTCTCCTTCCATGTATGCCACAAAACAAAACCTGGGAAGATATTCCAGATATGATTTAGGATTTCATTTCTAAATGGTTCTAGTCTCCATTGTTCCAAGGTTTTGTTGATTTCATGGAAAATTATGTTCATTATTTGAAAAGTTACAGCTCCCCTATCCTAGAGTTTTGATGTTATTTGACATTCACTTAACAGATGGTTTGTTGTCTCACATTCCTGTCAGCACATCTTGTAGATGGAGGGTCCTTCAAATCCCCTTCTTAAAATTCTATCCCATGTTAAGGCTCTCATTTGAAGAACCATCCATAGAAAATTTGTTACTTTTGGCGAATGATGGGTGTTCCAAATTTTTCTCCAGACTGTATTTTGGTTTGGATCCAGGATATCCTGCATCTATTGGTAATATTCCCTTACACTGAAATTTTTGTTCCATTCTTCGCCCCATCTTAGGATATCTAGGCCTAGTTTCCTAGTTACCATCCTCTGGACTAAGATGTGCTCCATCTCTTTCCTAAATGAGTATGTCTAGGATAAGGGCCATGTTTCTAGAGGTTTCCAATTTCTGATATCCAACTCATTTGGGATCTGTGGATCCTCCCAATAATGGTTGACTAGATTCCATCATGCCTCTTTTGTTCTTCCTTGAAAAAATTGTATGGTCTCCTTAGCCTGCAACACTGACAATTGTTGCCATGCATCCTCCCAAAATAGAGTCAAGTGTCCATCATGAATTTCCCAAAATATTTGGGTTTGGAATATTGCTCTGTTTTTCCATGCATAATTGCAAATAAGAGAACTTGGTTACAAACCGTCCAACCTAATCTTTTCATTGTCTCTGATATCCGGGGCATACTTGTTTATCCATATGTCATCCCATATGGCCTCAACGTTTTTACTCCACCTCCATAAAATATTGGTTGCGAAAGTTCGACCTATCGTGAGGGGGTTCATTATTCCCATACGCCCCTTTGATTTAGGAGTACATATTTTTTCCTATGGTACAAGGGCCCATTTCGTCTCCCTTTTCACTCCTCCCCAAAGAAACTTCCTTTGGATAGTTCTTACTTTTTGCATGATATTTACTAGGGATACCAGCACTGAGAAGAGGTAGAGGGGCATGGCCATTAGGACATATTTTATGAGGAGAACCCTGTTTGAAAAGGTCATGAAACAATGAGTCCAATTGTTTAGGAGATCCTCAATCTTCGATAGGAGCTCTTTCCAGACTGGGTTTTTGGGATATTTTTCTAAGAGAGGAATTCCTAAGTAATTCGAGGGAAGCCCCGACCATTGGAATCCCAAAATTTAGGAAAGTTTCCTATGGATTGAAATTAGAGTATTGAAGAAGAACACTTTATCCTTTTCATAGTTAATTTTCATCGCCGAAGTTTCAATGAACAAGTTTAGGTTACTTTTTAGGACCCTTTCTTCCCTCAATGTGGGCTTCCCCATTAGGAGGGTATCATCCATGAATTGAAGGTGATAGAGGGGTTCAGAGGGGAGGGTAATATGGAGTCATTTTAGGGCCCCTTATTTTGGGGGCCTCTTGAAATATATTCTCATCCCTTCGGTAAGAATTGTGAAAAGAAACATGGACAAAGTGTCCCCCTGCCTGATTCCTATGGAGGATTTGAAGGTAGACTAAAGGTACCCATTAACAAATATATAAATAAAGTCATGGATATCAAGGCATATACCCCAGATATACATTCCCATTCAAAGCCAAATGCTTTCATAATTCCATGAATGAAATCTTGGTTTATCCTGTCGTGGGCCATTGATAAGTCCAACTTTATCAACATCCCCAAATGACTTCTTGTATTAAGAAAGTGGATAGCTTCATGGGCCTATGGCCTTTCCTGATTGCATATCCCTGAAAATCTCTTCTACTTATTCTATGGTTACCTAAGGCATTAAACTGCTATTTTTCTCTGTAGATATAAGGTTGGGAATCGAGTTGGTGATTTGTCAAGTTTCCTCCCTTATATCCCTGTTTGGTTCTGAAAGTAAATTCCTGTAATAATTCACTAGCTATGTTTCTATGTCCTTGTGATTTTCCACCACCGTTATTTCTTACTTTTGTAGGGCCACTATACGATTCTGAAATTTTCCCCAGAGGAGAGATTTGTGGAAGAACATGGTGTTTCAGTTTCCCTCCTATAACCATTGAACCCAATATTTATGTTCGATCAAAATATCTTTCTAGATATCTCTTTCTGTGATCTCCCATTGAAGCTTGGCTTCCTCCAATTGGAGTTGTTGGGACAAACCTTGGAGGATTATTTCTTGTTGGAGTTCCTCCATTTTCCCCTCTAGTTTTCTCCTTTCCTCCTAGATGTTGTCGAAGACCTCTTTATTCCATTTTTCAATACAAGCCTTGGTGTATTTCAACCTTTTTTGGAATTTATACATCCAGTTTCCATGGATGTTTGGTTGGTTTTTCCACCACATAGACATCATTGGTATAAAGTCTTTGCTTTGTTTCCATAATTTTCCAAATATGAAAGGATTTGGTCTATGGGTTGATTGAGACTCCCAACTTACTAGGATCGGCCAGTGGTATGCTCCTTGGTAAGGAAGAATTTCATCCACTAGTCCCTATGTGTATTGAAAGAACATTTATGAAACTAAGTGTCTATCCAATCTCTTTGATACCTATTTTAATCCCCCTCTTCTATTGTTCCAAGTGAATATGCCTCCTTGGGTTGGTATCTCCACCATATTTGACTTCTCTATTTTTTCTTTGAACCATTTATTCTTTGATTCCAACTTTCTTACCCCTCCATTTTTCTCTTCCATGTATTTTATGAGGTTAAAATCCCATCCTATGATCCATTGTCGATATTGAAGTAGGTTCCCCAACTGATCCAAAGATTCTATAAATTCTCTTTTTGCATCCTGGTTCGCAGGGTCGTATGCATTTGAAATGTATTCCTGCTCCCCCGATATTAGGTCTTGGTAATGGATTGTCAGAATTCTCTAGAGTTGGAGCACTAGTTCCATCTTGAAATGGTTTGAATTCCATAGGGTCGTTAAGCCCCTCGAGGCCCCTTCTACTTCTATACATACCATTTAAAATTTCTTCCACACTTTATTCCCTATCTTTCCCATTGTTTCTCTGTCACATTTAGTTTATTGTAATAACATAAAGTCTACTTTATCTTGATTTAAATTATTTTTCAAAGTTCTCTTATTTGATGGTGCATTTAACCCCCGCATATTCCATGAGATTACCTTCATCATTAACATTTTGGTTGAGAGTGGAAGCACTTCTCTAGGAGGCCCACTACTTGAATTGATTCTATCAATAGGGCCCCTGTTACAATGTATTTTATTTAAATATAGTTTAAAATTATATTATACCAACATCCCACCAAAATTTAAGAATTTGGTCATCGTTTGTTGGCCATTAGGTCTGACACTGGTTGTTCGGACGATCATTTTAATTTTTTCTTTTTGAATTTGTCGACTGTAGCCCTCATTGGATAAATTTGGGTTGCCATGTGGAATCCTATGATTGGCCTGCATGGAGCCTAATGACCTGCACTGTCAGTGCTACATCACCTTTGGTACTGCCCAATCATCATTCGAGTCAGCCACACATCATCACATGCGTCAGCGTCATACAACCTAGTTAGCTGACACATCAACACCTAGTCATCTTCCATACTACCACATCATCCATACAAATGACACATGGAATAATTTTATTGGTCCATTTGGACCCATGAAAAGGAAAAATCCACCTAAAACATGGTATCCTCTTGTTTTTCAATGTCATCCATCATACTTCCAAGTCAACGATTGTGTCAATGCCACATCATATGTCATACTACCCAATCAAACAACACATCAATTATCGTAATGACATGTCATATGTTGCATCATCTATTGTACAACCACATCAATCTGCCACATTAGCACCATACTTCCTATTCACTCTTCCATGTTATCCCCTTACTTCCCAGTCATTGTGCCACATCAAGGTCGTACAACCATGTTAGCCCACACGTCTACATTCGTACTACCACATGGCATCCATACGACCACCACATGGCACATTTTTGTTGGTCCACATGGGCCCCTAAAAGTGCCAAGAATGCATGACATGTGTCATCCTTTCTTTCTTCCATGTCATCATAATTATTTCATGCTGACATTATGATGATGTCAACACTATATGTGTTTCACCAGATTTCTCTATTTGCGGAAAATTTTAGATGGCCATAACTTTTGCATCTGGAGTTCATTTGAGGTGTCATTTGCATCACTAGAAATTTATCGATGAGCTCTTCAACTTGGTGATTTTTCATCGAATTCTAGGAAATTTTATTTTTGGCCATGTTTTTCTTTTAATTGAGTAACCACTTGAATCAAGCCTCCATCTACATAGGCTCCTATACAAGCTTCTTTATTGGTGTAGAAAGAAGCTCGAGGTGAAGCTTCCAACATTTCTTGATTGAATGACCACTCATTCAGTAGTGAGTGAAATATTTGCGTGACTTCATGTCCTTCTTTCCTTCACTCTAAGGATCTTTCCCCTTCCAGTACTTTGCAACACTCTTACTTCCCCGGGCCTTTTGAGGAGACTTTAATTTCCTCTAAAATCTCGTGCTAGACTATCACTTTTAGAAAGTGATGTGCCATCATTTTTCTTATATGGTGTTGGTGATGATCTCAGCTCTTTACTTGAAGAATCCTCTGATTTTTTTGCTTTTGAGCATTCTCTTTCACCATACCCCAATCCCACATATCGAGGTCTTCCTTCAACCTCAAGTGGTTGAATGATGACTTGGCCATCAATACCAAGACCTCCTCATTTATACCCCATATTCCCCAAAAACTTTAAGACAATGCCCTTGGTGTGCCTTTCAAAAAATTCAAAAGAGGAATCATCATTAATAAGGGAAGGAATTGAACATGGAGAATTATTTACCTCCATTTTTATTTCTGACGCTTGGTCATCTTCCTGAATTTTGGCTAATTGTTCCTCTTAGTTGGATGAAGTTGTATATGAGGATTATAGGAAACAACCTTGCTTACCTGCGAGAATCCTCTATTATTTGACAATATTTCCAAGCATCAATATTTTCATGACAAGAACCATAACTAGTATACCTTCCATGGACACAAGTTGGTCTGGTCTTGGAATGACTTTTTTCTTCCATCGTGGAGCCATCTCAAACTTTCTCCTCCATAGATTGTAGTTGTAGTCGTAGTTTTCTCTTTTCTTCTTAAAATTATTGAAGCAACCTCCTCAATTCAATGTTCTCTGCTTGAATGGTCTAGTTGATTTATTAAGGTCACGAAGCCATTCTTACTCATTTTATTTTCCCATGATTATATTCACAATCTGCAAAATTTGTAAGACCAGCTCTAATACAACTTGATTTGGGAATTTCTGTGAGATCTTTCTCTACAAAAATCCTACGGTGAGGATATTTATTGATGCTTAAGTGCATGTGAACATGAGAAACCAATCATTAAGAATTGTGTATGAACATGAGAAAAATTATCATAATTAGGTGCATATTTGTAATTAAATATTGACTTAATCAAGCGATAATGCAAACAAAACTCACACATAATTTGACACCCATGTCTTAACAGAATTCGCCAGAACCTTATGGATACGTCTTTGTATTTTCTTGGAATATGAATCACTTTATTGTCCTTCCTTTAGCATGAAATATTCTCACAAAATGTGGTACATGCTCCATACACAGATGAAACCTAGAGAAACCTTCTCATACACAAAGAACTTAAGGCTCTCACATAAGTGACATTTCTTCAGACACCAGAAAGAATTAACTCCTTTCTTCCCATATCTCTTGATATCTCTCTCTTAGATCCATAAAAGGATCCATAAAGGAATGATTCAAGGGATGAAAACCAAATATTACATGAGGAGTTTATATAGTTTCCTTAACTCCACAATTCAAGGAGACTGTTATTGCACAATTTGTAAGAGAGGTTTAGGTAGCTTGAAGTCAAGGCTCAAACTGGCATAACATGAGCTTCCCCACCCACTGTCACCTCGATGGGGATCTCTTTCTATTTAGGGTGGATAATCCCAAGCGAGACGTCCCTAGTAATCTGGGGTTCTGAAAGGTCTAAAGGTCTAAAGGATCAAGAGGATGGTTTCCTTTCACAGATTACTGCCTAAGAGATAGTCAAAAAATAAAAAGATATTCCACTGGATGGCACCTGTTTTCAAGACAAGGCAAATAAAACTAAAAGAATGTGTTGCAGTGGTTGGTACTTCACAATATCAATGACTATCTCTAATACATATGAGCATTAATGAAAGTAATTATTGATGAAGTCAATGATTGCAATAAAAACTTATACTTTATGTCACTTCTTCAATAAATACACAAGAGATATTGGCATTCAATGTGAAAATCAAATCTTTGTATTATCACAATGCAATAAACATCATAAATCTGCTCATATAAATATTGTTGCTACATCACTATTGCAGATTTAGGGTGACGTCAGCCCTAGTATTAGGTCAATTTTAGAAGACAATGAGAGGAATGTTTTGTCAAATAAGTTTATGAAAATAATCAACAACTCAAAGTCTATCAAATAGGGTGACAATATCACAACGTTCTAAGCCAAAACAAAGATCAAAATAAGTGTGGTGTCACCTATATTGTTGCTAGTTAGGGTTAGGTTAGCTAGTCAAAGAGGTGGACATTTGGCCAAATCAACCAATGAAAATGCTTAAAACCTCTATGGCTATAAAGGGATGAGTCAGCCACAACTTTTAGTTCAAACACAAGTCTAAATAAGGCAAGACGTCATCATCAATTAGGGTTAGTCTAGATGCTAGGGTTAGTTAGGGTTTCAAATTTAAGGAGTTTGAAAGAGTTGTTTTAGCACATAAACCTCAATGTTTTTTTTTTAGACTAGTGCCTTGGGTTAATGGAGTCAAATGGAGAAAGGCTAATGGCTTGGAGAGACTTAAACCTAAGGACAAGATGGTTAGGTTTAATGGTGCTTCAATGGCAGGGCCACCAAATCAAAACCCTAAGGGGAGGAGGCTCATTCTGGTGTAGCTAAAGCTAGGCCTCATGCTCCTCCCTCTTTACTTAGGACTCTTTGGAAAAACGGCTAGCTTCAAACTATAAGTCTAGGGCTGAAAAGTGTTGCTTGGGGACAAGGCTTTTCAAACCCTAAGGTAAAAACCCTAGGTGTAAACTAAATTAGGCCTAGGACGTCTTCCTCCTTCAACTTATAATTCAAATCTAACTCAGAAAAAAGAAAGGCTAGTGTAGCTATGGCTAGGCTAAACCTTCTTTAATCAATGGCTTAAACAAGAATTTATCATGGGGACATGAAGAAACAACCTACTTGTGTGATTGCTCCCTAGGGTTTCAATGATTAAGCAAATAACAACAATGTAACCATAAAAGTAAGCAATTCTACCTACAACCATTCAATCAAGAAGTTTTGCAT
>JZKD02S2050164.1:47390-65757 GCA_000966675.3 Picea glauca | reverse complement strand
ACTGTTCCTTGTTCCCTACACACACTCGACAAAGTATTTCAGCTATCACTCTGTTCTAACTTCATACTTTGGGGGGCTCTCTGTTACACACTATTTTCGTCATCCCTATGATCGTCAATGATGTAAACCTATCTTTTTCCTTTAGAGGGGTCAGTGACCTAAGTTCCTAAAAAGAGAAGGGAGAAGAACTTCTCCTGAGAAAAGAAGTTGCACTTTCCTATGTAAAAACCTTATAAAAAGGGATGTTCACAAGTTGCTATATAGGCAGGGTGCGAGAATGACCCATTCTCGCAGGTTTCACTATAGCCAGGGTGCGAGGTGGTCGCAGGTTGTAATCTCTCTTTTATATTTAATTTAATACAGTAATATGTCTCTTTCCCATAAAGCTAATGTCATTTTATTACATAACTCCTTGATCATATGTATAGATTAGCTATTGAACATATTGAGTTATCTTCACTTCGATTGGTTTGTACTGTTGTGATCTTGACGGTGCAAGAGAATTGGAGTGAAGATGGACAACAGAGACCCAAGGAAGCGTTCATAAGGTATGTACATGATTTATGCCTCCTAGTTCATTCAATAGTATAAATCTAAGGAAAGAGTATTATTCTGTCCAGCTTTGTTCTAGATCCAGGTGGATCTAGGGAGATCGGTTTGTGTCCGCACTTACGGATTTATACTAAAACAGTTGTGTTTTCCAGTTTTTGGGGCTGAGCTCTTGTCATCCCTCGTTGACGGGTAAGTTTCCCCGATGTTGCTATTTTTCAATGGTGGGAGTCCCTGCCTCTAAATTCTATTGCAGACCATCTTTGCCTGTGCTCTTAATTTATGTTCCTGGAAACCATGCATCTTCATATGCCAGCTGCCACGTCCATAGTTTTTTCAAAAATTCCAATGCAAAGGGGTTTAGGAAAAGTAGTTTGGAGCTATCAGAAGAGGGAACCATCTGGCAGGGTGTAGTCGTAGGGAATGATTTTATTCTGTGGGTCGAAAAACTGCATCAACCTATTCTCTTTCTGTTGAGTAAATTTATGGTGTTATTTTTTGCATTGTTTCTTTTGTTTGGTTCACTTTCCAATGTTCATTGGTTTGTTGTTCTTCAACTTTGCAAGTTGTTGGACGTGTTGTTGCGGTTTCCAGTTTTTGGGGCTGAGCTCTTGTCATCCCTCGTTGATGGGTAAGTTTCCCTGATGTTGTTATTTTTCAATGGTGGGAGTCCTTGCCTCCAAATTCTGTTGCAGACCATATTTGTCTGTTCTCTTAATCTATGTTCTTGGAAACCATGCGTCTTCATATGCCAACTACCACATCCATAGATTTTTCAAAAATTCCAATGCAAAGGGGTTTACGAAAAGTAGTTTGGAGCTATCAGAAGAGGGAACCATCTGACAGGGTGTAGACGCAGGGAATTATTTTATTCTATGGGTCGAAAAACTACGTCAACCTATTCTCTTTCTGCTAAGTAAATTTATGGTGTTAATTTTTTACATTGTTTCTTCTGTTTGGTTCACTTTCTAGTGTTCACTGGTTTGTTGTTCTTCAACTTTGCAAGTTCTTTGACATGTTGTTGCGGTTTCCAGTTTTTGGGGATGAGCTATTGTCATCCCTCATTGATGGGTAAGCTTCCCTGATGTTGCTATTTTTCAATGGTGGGAGTCCCTGCCTCCAAATTCTGTTGCAGACCATCTTTGTATGTGCTCTTAATTTATGTTCCTGGAAACCATGCGTCTTCATATGCTAGTTCCCACGTCCATAGATTTTTTGAAAATTACAATGCAAAGGGGTTTACGAAAAGTAGTTCAGAGCTATCAGAAGAAAGAACCATCCGACGGGGTGTAGACGCAAGGAATGATTTTATTATGTGGGTTGGAAAACCGTGTCAACCTGTTCTCTTTCTGCTGAGTAAATTTATGGTGTTATTTTTTTTCTTTGTTTCTTTTGTTTGGTTCACTTTCCAGTGTGGGTTTGTTTTATTTTCATCTGCTATGGGGACTAGGGGGGATTGAAGTTGAGAAGAATAAGGTTGAAAGATACATATGGGGATTGGTACCCAGTTCTGCTCTTGTAGTTTTCCTATTTTTCTTTCCTTTTTTTTTTGCTACTTTTATTTTTTTCCCCCTTTCTTTGTTTTCATGCAAACTGAAAGTATCTAACAAACAACTTCAAAATCACAGTTCAAAATATGAAAGAAGTAATAGATGTTGATTCCTATGAAATAGATACACAATCCATTATACATGAAAACATTGACATGGTTTTGCATAGCAATGGCCTTTTTAGATTGGATGCATTATCGTATACTGTTGGGGATTGCCTTTTCGATACATTCCAAGTTCTACTACATTTCTAGTATTCGTCGACCGAGATGCGCTATGGATTGATAGATTGTTTCTTGAGATGTTTTAAAATGTCGATGTTGAGGCTTTCGATTCCTATGAATACGAACAAGAATCTGATTTTCTTCAGCAGTTGCATGGAATACATGATGTCGCAACATATTTTTCAAAGATGTAGTTGTCTACATCTCTAGTTATGCATGCACATGAGAGGGGACTTTGGGAAGATACATTTTGTATATGGTGGCTATCTAACTGGCTCGATATATTAGTTGGAATATGGTCATTGAAAAGAAAAATAAGATATCTACTATTCAACAAAACTGCATCTGACAATCCATACTACATCTTGTTCCATGATGCCAATGTTGTCAGTGGTCATTATGAACCACTGTTGTACATAAAAATGTCCATATGCAATGTTGAAGGGCCTCATATTTACTTTTCTGTCATTTGCAAAGACCTTGAATCACAATGGAAGCAGATTATGCATCACATAGATTGCCATGGTTTACTGTTGGCAACAAATGTTATGTCTAGCTGTGGAGATAGTTTGTTCAATGCAATTTGATGTTTGGTGGCAGTGGATTTCGATGTGCAGTCATTGCATGAATTTACACTGTATAGTCCTTTTGCAATGCAATTATAGGCGGCAACCAACAGACTTTTAGGTGCTTGCATTGGCACCTTTGGCCATATCTCCTAGAAATATGTCGACAGTTAGAAGTTGGCAAGAATAGATTGTAAACATGGCACTTTCATATGAAAAAGGGAATGTGGAGGGTTTCATATTCTGTTTGCAATGGTTGTCTATGATATTCAGAGTAAATATCTAGGTCTGGTTGGCCTTTCCATATGGCACTGTCCATTCTTGGTTTACTGATTCAAATTACGATTGAACAATTGACATCCTCTCGTTTAAAATAGATACAACACATATCCATTATGAACCTTTGCTTTGACATATCAATGGTTCAAGTTTCAATGTCCATGCCACCCAAATGACATCGAATCTACATACGCTTGGAATTCTTTTTAGTGAGAATGAGACTCCTCCCAGTTTCGATATGGCCATACAAGGCTTGAACAAAAAATCCATGCATGAAATTCATCACAGTTGTGAGGCCATACAGGGATTAAACAAAAAACGTACAGTAAATTACCACAAATTGAAAAAATTTATGCGTCAAATTCGTCCTAGTTTGATGAGGCCATATAGGCCTTAAACAAAAACATAGACTAGTTTATGATAACTTGAGTCAGAGTGAAATTCATCCTAGTTGCCATCATCTCATGGTTCCCTTGGGAAAGAAACTTAGAGTAAGTTACCACAACTTGAAAAAGGTCATGCGTGAGAGAAAAAAATACATTGATGTGCTTCCTTTTAGAAAGTAACTCACATATCACAATCTAAAGAAATTTGTTCGTGCATAACACAATAGAAGCAGGTATGGTCGCATATCCTAGAATGGTCATGCAACTGTGACATTTTGTGTTCTAGAAGCAACACCATGCACTACTACCAATGAAAACCAGGAAACAATTTCTACCCATACTTCCTTGTGAAAGAAAAATGCAAGACATACCTACATGAAACAAATTAAAGGCACTCCTTCCATTGCATGTACAATTTGTGAACAATTGAATTTTTCAAAAAACACTAAGTCTTTCACGCCTGATTTGAAAGTAGAATACCTCTGCTTGACAGCACATGAGAAACCATTTTCCAGTGGCAAAGTTTGTCTTCCATGCAAACGGTCTCTTAAAAATTGAAAAATGCCACAGTTTGCAACCCCTGACCAAATAAGATGTAATACACCACTACCAGATGTAAGTGCACTTACGAAACTTGAGGAGAGACTTGTGTCTTTGCGAATTGAATTTGCTCAAATCAGACCTTGGGGCTATAAGCGACCCCACATAGGCTTAACAGGATCAATTATTAATGTGCTTGTTCAACTAGATGTTGTGCAAAAAGCATTGCCACAATTCATTAGTAATACAATGACAATTGTTGTGGCTCTAAAAAGATTCTTGTGATACAAAAATTCCTATCAGACAGGGAAAGTGCATGTGTATGATGTTATGAAAGAATTAAAGGAATTATGTTCCAGGGCCCTGTACAAAGCACAAAACATTTGTATAAATGGAAACTGGAACAATGTTCTTGCAGAAGAGGATGGAAACTCTGCAGACACTCTAAAAAATCCTATTGAATTTGATACAAGTGATGAATCGAAGAATGAAACACCTACTAAGACATTGGTGCATGGATTCACGGATTCACAGTGCATTCATGACTTGCAAGACAAAAATTTTGAAATTTCACTTGAGGGGCAGCATCCACTTGGAATATTCAAGGACAAATTCGTTGAGGAAATGAACTTTCCAACACTCTTATATGGAGATCCACGGGCCACTGATATTACAGAATGATTTAGTTATCATAACATAGTTAAATGGGAGATGCTACATTCAAGTGGTTACTTCTCCTGTCACATAACAAATGTGTTTTTCAAAACAATGCGCATAATAATAGAGAAATTTTTTTCCTACATGTCGGTCCGAATAAGAAAAGGCCAGTTACAAGGATTAAATTTGTTTGTTGAGGATGTGAAGTACAAAGTAAACCAAAAAAAAATTATGAAACCTTATATTGGATATGTTATCCCCGATCTCTAGGGATAACTAGGAGATCATGTCTCGAGGCCCACAAGTCCTAGACATGAAGTACCGAGAGCAGGATTGACCTAAGCATGGCCCTGGAGGGCCCATCCTTCTTTTTCTTTGCCAGACTTGTCCTGTTAGCAGCAACAGTTTCCATCACCATCGGCTTGGAATTGCATCAAAGAGGACTCTTGCTCCATGAGGTAATTGGTCTGAGGTATCATGGTATGTGTCATGTTTGATCATTATAACCTTCTTATATATGCATCAAGTTCCTTACATTTCTGATAACTGCTTGTATCTTACACTAATCCACTTGACCATTGTTGGGGGGATTTACAGGGTGACTTAGAAAGCTTGTATTATGGGTTTTGGTTAGCCACCAGGGGGGATTTGTAGAGCCATCGTCCGCTCCCACCATTCTATCATTTTACATCTTATCTCCCATTCATCTATCCCATTCCCCTAGTCCTACCATTAGGATGACCTTTTGAGGGTTACACTTTGTCCTGTGGGAAGAAGGGGCTAAAGGCCCAGGGGGTAAAAGCATATGGTAAAAGTTAAAATCCATAGGAAATGAAACCTAGATATGCTTCACCCATGGATCCCCGAGAAGGCAATAAAGGGCCTCTTGATAAGAAACAAAAGGGACCCTAAGAAAAATGATAAAACAAGACCTAACCAAGAGGATGGGAGGTCTCATCACAAGCCGACCCATTATGTTCATAAGTGTCTAGAAGTATGGCATTGCCATCATCTGGTCACCATGCCAGGGCAGTGACCTTTGGTCAGACCTTGAAGTAAAAAGAAAGAAAAGAAATAAATAAAAAAAAATAAAGGCAATAAAAGGGCTTGAAAAAATGCATCCATGATGGGTATAGCTCACCTCCTACAAAGGCACCCATGGACAACACGTACCCCTGGTCTTACTATGACTAGACATCCCTAGACCATATCACTTCATGAACATGACTTGAATGATCCTCTATGGAAACTTTCCTTTTCTTGTGGATATTATCCCAATAGGTTATTCTATTTGTTTCTTCAACTTTGTATAGTAGATATGTGTAATGTTTTTGAGCTCTTAGAGGATATGCTAGGGATTTTATGCATGTATTTGATAAATTTAATGATGAAATATGATTGACATTGCTATGATCCCGAGGACTGATGAGCCCATGGAGGGCATAATCTTTGATGTGCAGGACCATACCTGATGGACAGGTACCAGTGGACCGATACACATGGGGATATGATTAGCTCGGACCTCCATGGGGCTGAAGAGCCCATCAGATGGTTGTTGGGATGGTAGAGATAGGACAATGTTGTTATGAGCCATTTTATGAGAAGAAAGAAGGACGTTCCACCCAGGACACTTTGGCAAAGCCCGGCCTAGGGAGGATCACCCACTGCAGATGGGATGTTTGCTTCTGATGGACAGGACATCACCTGAGAGAGCTGGATGTTGTCTGGAGCATGTGGCAGGGTGTTGAGGTCATTTGGCATGTGTGGCAGCTTGGAGGAGCCCTAGAAGAGCCAACGTTTGGTTTTCTGGATGTTGTGCTTGCCCAAAAAGGGCCAACATCTTCCTCAGAAGGGCTTGACGTCCCCCTTTTAGCTCATTTTTTGACATTTTTTCTGGCAATTAATGTAAAAACAATGTAAATCTTATTGTCAGCCTTGTCGACTGTTTTAATGACCTAAAATTCAATTAAAAGGTCATTGATTGGTATAAATAGAGGACGTTGCCTCTCATTTTAAACATAACATAACTCACTCTCTTGTGAGAGATCTACTTTTAGTCTTTTTTCTTGGTATTTTTCTCTTGGAAGTGAGGCACAACTCTTGTTTGGAGGATTTTCCTGGCATATTATGGTGTTTCTCTCATTGGAATATTTACAACTAGGGTTTGATGAGCATTCTTCATGGTTTGTAAGTGAATTTCTCATGCAAAACTTCTTAAATGAATGGTCATAGGTTAAATCTCTTGCATTTATTGTTATATTGCTATTATATTGCTTAATATTGAAACCCTAGGTAACAAGCATAGAAGTAGGTCCTTGCTATATGTCCCCATGCTTGAGAAACTTGTTTTAACCATTGATTAAGGAAGATATAGCCTAGCTTTTGCTACACTAAACATCCTTTTTCTGAGTTAGCTTTTGAGTATAGGTTGAACAAAGGTGACGTCCTAGGCCTAGTTCATTCTAAACCTAGGGTTTTGACTTTTTTAGGGTTTGAAGAGCCTTGCTCTTGCAACACTCTTTTCCCTCAGACTTGTACTTTAAAGCTAGTCATTTTGACAAGAATATTTAAAGAAAGAGGAAGGAGCATGAGGCCTTGCTTAAGCAACACCGGAATGATCCTCCTTCCCTTAGGGTTTTAGTTCTAGGGCTCTACCATTGCAACACCATAGAACCTAACTCTCTAGTGTTTAGATTTTGATCCTCCTGAGATCTTGCCCTTACTTTTGACTCCATAATACCCTAAGGCACTGGTTTTTCTCTTCAACATTGAGCATTTTGTGCAAAAACAATCTTTCAAAACTCTCAAAAATTGAAACCCTAACTAACCCTACATCTTCTAACCTAGCATTAAATGATGATGTCATGCCTTATTTGAGCTATTGTTGATAGAAAATATTGTGGCTTGGTCATCTAGTGATAGACATCGATATATTGGTGATTTTCATTGGCTAAATTGCAAAACGTTGACCTTCTTGTCTATCATACTAACCCTAGAATAAGTTGACGTCATCTCTAACATACCTGATGCAACAACTTCTTGTATATGAGAAATTAATGATATTTGATGCATTTGATTAATTTCAGGATTGATTATTTTCATTAGATGCTATGATGTTCCAGTTTTTATTGACATAGTAAGATTATATGCCATTTGTCATTATTGCAAACATTGACTTCGTCAATATTTACTGTTGTTTATGCTCATGTACATTAAGTATTGATAGTCATTGATTAATGAAGTGTTAACCACTATTGCATGTACTAGTGTCATTGTTGTCTTTCCTCGCAAGCAGGTGCCTCTTTTCTGTGGTTTCTCTTCATTTGACTATCTTCTTGGCGGTAATCTGTGAAGGGGAAACTAGCCGTAATCCTTTAAGCCTTTTCCTTTCAAAACCCCAGATTGCCAGGGACATCTCCCTTGGGATTAGCCACCCTAAATAGAAAGGACCTCCCCATTGTGGTGACATTGGGTGGGGTAGGTCCTTGTTTCACCAGTTTGACCCTTATCTTCTAGCCTATGACCTAAACTACAAACTGAGCGATAACAGGATACATAGATTTCAAAAACATTCTCACCTCTCCTGACTATTTGCAACAAAAATAATTTTTTTTTTGTAATGATCCGACAATTGGGGCCGCCAACATTTTTCATCACATTTACAAGTGCATAGCATTGTTGCGATCCATTGGTGGCTACCGTATCTGACCTGCATAGGAACAAGAAATGTAAAAAAGAAACCGATACACTGGAAAATAATGACATTGACTACCTCATAAGAAAAGACCCAGTGACATGTACTCGCCAGTATAGACATAGAATAAATTCTTTGAGACAATTGATATTCCATCATGAAACATTTTTCAGAAAAATATCAGACTACTTTTTTGTGACTGAATTCCAGAATAGGGGAAATGAACATGACCATGCATTGTTGTGGATAGAGGGTGCACCAATCTATGGAGTTGATAACAATTCAAAGATCGAACAATTTTTTGATAAATACATAACATGCAACATAGATCATTTGGATCCATAACTTTCCAACGTCCATAGACACTACCATACAAGAAGTTGTAGAAAATGAAAAAACTCGCATTGCAGATACAAATTTCCCATGCCGCCAGTGATAGCTTCAAGAATCATAGACCCACTTAGTTTAGGGGTCAATGTTGTTGTTGAGAAATCTAAATCCTTGTTCGCATTTCTAGAAAAAGGAGAATTTGACAAGTTAATGAGCTTTGATCCCTTCTTGACAGAGGTAAATCTACCAGAATATGAGTACATCCAAGCCATACAATGTACGCTTAGGAAACCAACAATTTTTCTTAAACGAAAACTTTCCCATATTTGGAGCAATAGTTTCTCCAAGGACATACCAATTATGTGGAAAGCAAACACATATGTGCAGTACGTGCTCAATGCATATGTTGCAACATCGTACTATACCTCGTATATGACAAAGGTTGACAAATCTATGACAAGTGCATTCAGAATAATACACAAAGAACATGAAAGAAGTCATATTGATGCCATACAAATGATACACACACTTGGAAATACATTGCTTAATATTCAACAAATGTCTGCTCAACTAGCAGTTCACATTGTACATTCCCTGCCCCTCACTTGTAGTTTAAAAAAATATGTCTTCATAAAGACATCTCCACTTGAAAAATGCACATTTGTGCTTAAACCATTGGTTGTTTTACAACAAGAGCCTGACAATTCAGAAGATGTGTTATGTCATTCTATTGTTTATTATTACCTCCAACATCCATCTCCTATTAGGCATATCTGCTTAGCAGAATTTGTATCGCAATACAAAAAAAATGGTGCACCCATATCAAAAATAAAAAAACCCTCTACGATACGATTTGTCAAATACAATAAACATTGTGACTATGGAAACTATTGTATAGAAAAACTGTTGATGTATGTTCTGTTCGATGAAAATGAAGAGACATTAAAACATAACTTCTCTACATGGGAGGCTACATATGTTGTGTATGATACTATAGTGCACATCAATGAAGCTATATTTACCTACAATGTTAATCCAACATGGGGTGATCTAGAAGTTGCAGTTAATGACATAGAAAACCATGATGATCATGATGAGACACTCATAAACTGAAAAACAACCAGAACTCCTTCCAAGTCCTATGACTTACAAGCGGATTTGTCTCGTCCTCCAGTAGGTGGAAGTGAAAAATGTATCAATCTTGGTTTCCAAGTCACAAAACATCCTTTCCTAATTGAAAATAATGAATACCACAGAATAAGACTTTTGTTGAATCGCGAACAACAAACAATTCTAAAGGACATTGCTCTTAAAAAATGTTTGAACATGGATGGTCCTGTGCACTTGTTCCTTACAGGCGGAGCAGGAACATGAAAGACATTCACAGTGAAAGCACTATTCCAAATGATTATATGAATATATGATTAAAACAATTCCTCTGATTCTATGAAACCAAAGGGCCTAATTGTTGCATACACAGGAAACGTTGCATATAATGCAGGTGGAACAACATTCCACTCTGCATTTTTAATGTCTTTTAACAAGTCACAGTTTCTTCCACTTAGCAAGGAAATGTTGGATACATTATCTAAGATTTATGAGGAACTCCAACTTTTCTTTATAGAAGAAGCATCTTTGATTGGGATTTGATTCTTGTATTCCATTGACAATCGACTAAGAAGCATAAAACATGTGCACATGAAGTAATTTGGAAACATTGACATGATATTCTGTGGGGATCTTTATCAGGCACAACCCATCCAAGATTATTTGATATTTGAACAACCTACCGTTAACATGGAAATAGTCACCCGTGACTTCTGGAGAGACAATATTAAATGCTTTGAGTTGCATACTACAATGTGCCAGATAGATGAAACATTCATTGTAATTATGAATAGAATGCACACAAATAGCCAAACATATGATGACTTAACATATATCAATTCGAGGTTCTTACGGCATGCACCAACAGACCCAATGTTCCCTTACATGTTCTATATAAATAAGGATGTTGCAATGCATAATATCCACATGCTATCAGTCATGCCTAGAGATCATATCATCATCAATTCAATTGAACTGGAAGAATACAACCATGGAAATGTGCCACGTCATGAACATATAGTCACTTTACCTTTGTAACTTGTCCTCAAATTATAAATGTTGGTTGAAATATATGCTTGTAACTATGATTCATAGGATGGCTTGGTCAATGGTGCAGATGGAATACTCAAAGGCTATATGAAGACGTAAAAACTCGATGTCCCTTGGATTAAGTTCCATGAACCGCATATAGGCAAGTGACAAGAAAACAAGTTGTCTTATCTATATAATTCAAACACTAGAAGTGATTGGATACCTATTTTGAAAATATCAAATCCAGTATCGACATCAACAAAGATAGTTCGACTGAAGATTCAAAAATAGTTTCTGATTAAACTTTCATGTGCACGTACAGTCCACAGATCACAGGGAATAACACTTGATAATGTTGCATTTCAACATGCTGGAATTCAGATACATGGACTTGTATACACAACATTGTTCCATGTCAGAAGCATAGACTCCTTGTATTTACTAAGTCCTCTCACAAAAGATAGCTTCAAAGTGAAAAAAAAGTTGATATTGAAATGGAATAACTCAGGACCACCGCAAAATGGAAACTGCACTATGATTACCAATCCATACAAACAAATTCATCTATATCAATTCCCTCACTTAACACACACAACTTAAATGCACACATGGATGATATATTGAATGACTATGATATAATGAAATCTAATATTTTGTTCTTGTAGGAATCACACATCGCATTATGCATGCAAAAAAAACAATTCCCAAATCAAAATTGCATATCAAGTTACATTACACATGGGGTGATGATACTGGTGAAAAAACATGTACCAATTTTGGACCATATACAAATCGAAGAAAAGAATGTTGAAGTGGTTCTTGCAATTTTTTTTTCCATGAAACAGAAGTTACAATACTGAATCTATATGTTGCTCCCCATGCAACATTCTCCAACATAATAGATGTTATTTCCAATGCATTGGGTCATTTCCATCTGAATGGACCCATTGTACTTGTAGGAGACTTCAATACTGACATGCTACAAAATAATGGCAGAACAAAAGAATTGGAAAACTACATGTGCAAATACAGTCCTTCGCTTTCTTTTGAACAACACAAGCCATCTGCAAAACACACTTATTGACTATGTCTGGTCGAATGTGCCCATTCCTCAATATAGTATGTTTATCTTAGACACATATTGGTCTGATCATGATAGAATTGGTATTTCACTTGAATTATGAGATATACATCAAACATATTGCAAAGTCATATTTCTATGTTTCAAAGTATATTTGTATAGCTTGTTGCGAAAAAAAAAACAATTTTCCAACTTCTTAGTTTTCCTTGATTTATACACATACTATTTTCATGAGCATACAGTCGATGTTGTACTTGAATTATAAAATATACATTATTGAAAAAAAAAAGGTACATCCTTCTAAAAACTATTTGTTACTCTATTCATCTTATTCTATTTTTTTTTAGTATATGCACACAGTCCTTGCCTTTTTCTTTACATCTGAACTTATGTTTATATCTCTTTTGTTTTGTACTTTTGTTGATATACACAAATAGAAAAACTAGACGCTGCAAAGAACTCCTACCCAGAGATGTAGAGGAATCTATGCAAAGGTGCATTTTTTTCTACCTGTTTTCCATACTAAACAGTTTTTCATTTACTTTATCTATATTTGTCGAACTTGTTTGCAGCTGTCTTTTTTTTTTTTTTAATTCCTAGAGCCCGCCAGACTATAGGTCCACCATCCAACAGAAATGCAATGTTGAGTCATCTAGCCCGTAAGTCCACTTGTCAATTTGTATATTGCCCAACTATGGGTGTTATTTGCAGGACACAAAACATTAGAGGCCAAATGTATAGCCCGCAAGTCTGTTATCCAAACAAGTTGCTAAGTATGGAATAAGGGATCTGTGCTTATTTGGTATGTATTTCTCATTTCTAGGAGCTTGCCAGCCCTAGAGTCTGTGTGTCAATTTGTATATTGCGGAAATCATTAGAAGTAGAATGTTGAGTCGTCCAACCCGCAAATCTGCTTGTCAATTTGTATATTGGGGAGTTGTGGATGCTATTTGTAAGGCACCGAATAATAGAGGCCCATTTTTCACCCTGCTAGCCCGGGAACCCGCAATCCAGAAACTGTACATGCTCTATAAAATATCATCCACCCCACAATTTCGCTTGTCAATTTGTTAATCATGGAAGTGTGTGTGCTATTTGTAGGACACATAACAACAGAGGCCTATATTTTGAGCCCACCAGCCCGAGAACCCGTGATCCAGAAAGTGGCCAAGTATAGAATGTGATATCCATACATGCCCTATAAAATCTCATGTCCATACTTTATAAAGGTACATATTTAGTTTTGTCTGGTTTCTACACATATTGATATGGTAACCACACAGTTGGTGTTTCACATGAATTATGAAATATGCACTGCGAGTCAGACTGAGCCCTTTGGTTTCCTTAGCTAATTTTCTGCCCGCGGGTCCCCCGCTACAGGTTATCAAACTCTCGTTCCTCATGTTCCAAGAAAGTTTACATGCTCTATAAAATCTCAGCCACCCCGCAAGTCTGCTTGTCAATTTGTATATCATGGAAGTTTGTATGCTATTTGTAGGACATGAAACAATAGAGGCCTATTTTTTGAGCCCACCAGCCCGAGAAACCGTGATCAAGAAAGTGGCCAAGTATGGAATGTGATATCCATACATGATCTATAAAATCTCATGTCCATACTTTATAAAGGTACATATTTAGTTTTTCCTTCTTTCTACACATACTGATCTGGTCACCACATAGTTGGTTTTGCACATGAATTATGAAATATGCACTGTGAGTCCTGGAGTCTGTCTATCAACTTGTATATCACAAAACTCCCATTGCTGCATGGAAAACACGGGAAAATAGAAGTACAATGTTGAGAAATCCATCCTGAAGTCTGTCGATAAATTTGTATATCACAGAAGTCTAGGTGCTATTTGTAGGGCATGGAACAATAGAGGCCCAATTTTCATCCCGCCAACCCAAGAACCCGCGATCCAAAAAGTGGCTAAGTATGGAATGAGGGATCCATACATGCTCTATGAAATTTTATATCCATACTTATAAAAGTACATAAAGGTACTTTATAAATCCGATATCCTGTGCCCAAAACTTTAGTGATCCGCAATTGAACCCGCTCTCAAACTTGCGACTCATTTGATAATTTTGTTTAATTAAATTATACAATATCAATATTTAATATTGATATTTTAGTACTTGAAAATAATGTTTTTAGATAATTTTAGATATATAACATATATGTTATATGTTATACATCCCACCAATCCTACAGTTCATCTATTTTTTAGCATGCTTGTCTGAGAACCCGCAATCCAAAAAGTTCCGTAAGTATGTAAGTCTTCCTATCAATTTGTATATCGTGGAACACCGAGTGTTGTTTGGAGGACATGGACTGATACAAGTGCAATGTCCAACCAACCAATTAAATTGTGGAATATCAAAATTTGTATATCATGCAACTCCGATCCATAATCAATTTCCCTCCTGGGCCTCCTAGCCCTACAGTTCATCTGTCAGTTTGTATATCGTGGAACTTTGAGTATTGTTTGGAGGACACGAAACAATAGAAGTGCAATGTTCAGCCCACAAGTTCGCTTCTCAATTTCTATATCACGCAAGTCTAGGTATTATTTATAAGACACGGAGAAATAGAGGCCCACTTTTGAGCCCACCAACCCAAGAACCCGCGATCCAAAGAATGTACATGCTTCCCTTTGCTATGCTCATTGAAAACCTACACAAAGTCACACTTTCCATACTTATCCACTTTCCCACAATTCCTCAAATATACAAACCCTTCGTTGATCTGCACCATCATGCCCTCTTACATTTTACGCATTTTGCAGTCAACAATTTTGACTCATGCAGTTTCACCATTGGACACTCACCAATTTTGCCATGCAGTTTCAGACTTGGCCATTCCTTCCTTTCTTTCTCTTCCCCGTCCCCATCACCTTTGCACGTGTCCATAATACAAAATAATTTTTATATATATTTGTGTTTTGTTGCTAAATCTTTAATGCTAACAAGTCATCATGCAGGAACTGTCCAAGTTGTCATTGATGCACGTAAGGCTCGAGAAGTTTTGCCATTAATGCAATATTTTTGGAGGTTTTTGTTATCCCTTCCGAGTCTTAATTTCAAATACCATGGAATGTCATTCGCACGCCATCAGATTGGTTCCTTCACGAAACCTCCAATCCTTGAATGTTCTTCATCGTAACCGCCACCTTCGCACTTCTAAGTATGTAATAATTAAGCTTTACTTCTAACAGGTCACCATACAACACACATAGATATTGTCATTAATGAGGAGATTTTCCATTGACATGCATTGAACCAATGTTTCTGGGGGGTTATATTGTCCCCTCCATTTCTTCATTTCAAGCAGCGTCTGGAGCAAACCAAAATTTTCATAAACTATTGGCGGCAACTCCACAGTAGTTTTGTAGAGATATAATGAACATCTTCCTCAAGCGCTTCCCGTGTAGAAGAAGGGAAAAATAATTGTAGAGGAGGTGGAGCATCAAAAAATTTAGAGTGAAAACATGGATCTTGACACTGATCTGGATAGCATATTCTGCAACCTTGATCAACCCGGAGACACAATTCACCATGCCTACCCAATGGACATAGTTGATACCGAAATTTTTGACGAAGTTGAATCCTTTGTATTCTAGAGTGTTTATTTTGAAAGTGAATCAAAAAAATTAATCATTGAAAAAAGAGATGTCAAAAATAAGAATATAAAACATCGTTTAGAACTTGACCTTGCCAATATGCAGGCTTCCAAAATATATCAAATTCACATGGCAACCAGAGATTCTCTTCATGATTCCATTGGAGTCATTGAGGCCGAGAATGCCAGACTAAAGAACCAGATTAAGGAATTAGAGGAAGCTTTGTTTCATATGCCATTGCTTGGAAGCCCTTTGGAAATAACCATGCATGCGACTACCTGCACCCCTACAAAAAATCTAAAAGGCCCCTCTAGCTTCCTCACATCCTTTAGAGGATATGTGGAGAAAAATATCAACAAACGAATGGAACCGATTGCTAAGGCCTAGGAAACATGACAAAATATGGATTCCCTAGGAAGCAGGGAACATAACTTGCTCCAACTTCTACAGGCGGATTTAAAAGATGAATAAAAATTCTATTTCCACACGGTCATCCCTTTTTCCTTTCATGTCAACAACATGCCAGACACGACAAGAAGACAACATGATCTCCCATCCAAAAAATGGCTCACTCAATTAGAAGCATGATGGAAAGAGAAGGTGAATAACCTATATCTCATTTTCCAATCATGTGAGCAAGCAATATCAAAGAAATAAACATTATTCACCAAGCTCACCAAAATAGAGTTAGCCGGAAGGACAAATGACTTCTAGGACCCTAGCTTAATCGTCAACTCATTGGCATTAACCAAGCAAGATTTCGATAAACAAGTTGATAATTTTAAGGCCTTGTTTTTAGAAAAATTTTATAGGATTCTTGAATATCATGAAGAAGACGTGGACAACTGGCTAGTCCGGTATTCGGTACAGATTGGAGACATTCATCAGGCTCTGTGTAATATTTCTATTGATCTAAGTGAATTATAAAATGAACTTTTCAGCATTAAAACCCGAAATGACATCAATGTCGCCCCCTTGAGAAGCTTTATTGAAGAGAACTTGAAGTGGGTCGCCGATGAAATCCAACAGGAAAATGCATCAACAAGCAAATAAAAAAATTACTTAAATATGGAACATTGCTATAAATCCTTTGTTTATCAATCCAGTTATTCAAGAGGGTCAATGAAAAAAACCAACAGGAAAAGGCATCAACAAGCAAACACCAAAATTACTTATATGTACCATGCCTATAAGTGTACAATGATAGTCCTTTCTTTATCAATCCAGTTATTCCACCTTTTCTGAATAGAAATCTATAGCCAAAAACTGATATCTTCCCATTTCTACTTTTCATGTATTACACTCTACTGTGACCACTTCTTCTTTCCACGGTCCTATTTCTTGTACATATTTCTCTTATGGTCCATGGGAGCCCCAATCCCAATCTATATGACAAACACATTTACATTTCCAGGAATATGTAACAAACTATTCTTTTTTTCATATATTCCAAATAAAACTATTCTTTTGTCTCCTTATATTTTTATGTGTTCCTAGATTTTTATCTTTGGCTATGTTGAATGTGAAGAAATTCTGTTTATTTTATTTCAATTCTCTTTTTTTCTGATGCATATTTTCTCCTGCCTGGTCATTTTCAAAATTAAGTATGAGATAAATCACTCACTCAAATTTGAGATATCATATTTTACACACACACACACACACATGCTTCTTTAAATTTCCAGGAATATGTAACACGTTTTATTATTTTTTTATATAAATGTCATAAAATTGTGTTCGCTACTTTTTTGCTACTCATACATATAGAGAGTATGTCTTTTTTTTCATCATTACCACCTGTCCTTCATACTTCTTGCCACATAGGCCCTTAAAATTCAAATAGTTTGTAAGTCTACTTGTCAATTTGTATATCACAGAACTTTGGGTGCTCTTCGTAGGCCATGGAACAACAGAGGCCCAATTTTTAGCCTGCCAACCCGAGAACCCACGATCCAAAAACTGCCTAAGTATGGAATGAGGGCTTCGTGCAAGTATGGAACGAGGGCTCCATGCATGCTCTATAAAATCACATCCCCATACTTTATAAAAGTACATATTTCGTATGTATGAAATTAAATATCAACTTTATAAAATTACGTATTTGGAATGTATAATTTATGTTGTCCAGGAACCTATATTTGATAAATTTCAAGTTCTTGTGTCTAGGAGCCCCTGTTTTAAAGAAAACTAATTCAGGAATGCTATTTTTTTTGTCCTTTTTTCCACCACCCTATGTAACAGATGTTAGTACTATTTTTTTGTGTTTTTGTCCACCAAAGTATGTAAAGAAAACTTGTTTGCACTCTTTTCGTCGATGTGTGAGCAAAAAGTGAGTGCTTACATGCCTAGTTGGGCTCTGCTAGTCATGACAGCTGTATGGTAAAGGTTAGAAAGAAAACAACTAAGCTATTAACAAGAATTAAACAAAAACTAAATAAAACTATGAGCATAGAAAATAAAAATAAAAACAAATGACAATGGACCAATATCACCAATGTATAAGCTGGTCTGATTTTTGAAATCCAAAGATACACAAAGGAGAAAGAGGACTTGGGTCCCTTCCCTCATCAATGGAAGGCTCTTGAGGCCCTCAACTGATTTGCTCTCCTTACAAAGAAAATATGAAATGTGGACGAAAGAACTCCAAGCTTATTCACTCAAGTGAGGGGTGAATATCTTATGAAATGCAGCTTACAATGTGTATTGCCAAAGAAGGGGTCTCTAGCAATCTCAGCAGCATAACAGTATG
>JZKD02S2050164.1:0-17335 GCA_000966675.3 Picea glauca | reverse complement strand
CTCGTTGCCACCCTCAATCGTTGCTGTGTCCATGCTGCTGCAACCCACAGCCTTCTCGGCTATGGTGGAGAGCAGAGCTCGCTCCTCAGCGCGAGCCTTCTTTCTCATCAGAGCGGTAGCCATTGCTAAAGTGCATTCGAGCTGCTCTTTTCGCTGACGCTGTTCCTTACGGGCATACCAAGCGGACCCACGACGAGGCGTTCCTCGTTTCCTTGGCATGTTGTTGAGTTTTGTCCAGGAAAAACACACAGACCGGGACGAGGATAGGAACCAATTCAAGGCACTCACATCAATTCTCCAGGGCCTCCAGACGCAGAGCAGAGCCAAGACCGGAGCAGAAAAAAACTCATAATCCATCTGCATAACCCAATAACCACCTTTATGATCGTTGTTGCTGGTCTCGTTAATACTCGCGCGAGGGAGGAGTCCTCCCATGGAAGAGCTGGTGTTAATGCGGCCCTCCATCCGTAGTGTGGGTGGTGTGGATGCCACGCCCAACATTTAAGCCTTGGCTGAGTGCGGGGACAGTTGGCACTCCTTTGCCACTTGTCACCCCATACGGGTTTTTTCATCTTTACTTTAATTAAAACAAAGAGATACATTTAATCTTCTAAATTAGCGTTAATCAACTCCATATAATATTTATTTTAATTTTCTCTTATTCTCTAATTCGTTATGGCAGGTCAATTTCTCCTTAAATTTGTATGTAATGATATTTAAATTTGAATTATATCATTGATATTTAATTACTTAAAAACCAATTTCTTCTTAAGTTGAGATGTAATGATATTTTTAATATTATAATTGTTTTGTAAAGTGATCTCTTATCTTTAAATATGAGCTCAACATAAAGTGGGGAGTCTAATAACCATTCCTCCCAACTACCTAAGCTGAACCCAATTGACTTAATATATAAATATAGATATAATTTTAATTATCTTATTATATTTTTTATTTTTTATTATCTCATAAATTATTAACATTCAATTAACTAAAAACAATACACTATTAAATATTAATAAGAAATAAAAATATTGCACTCACTAAACATATGCTTTAAGAAATACAAATATTATTTTCATTTTTTACCTATATGTTTTTTTTTTAATAAAAATATTTTAAAATGTAAAACAAAAACAACCATTTTTTTTAATTAAAAAATTATATTATTAATGAAAATGTTTTCACCATTATAATTTAGAATATTCAAAACAATAATTTTTAATTAAAAAAAATAAAAATGAAAACCACATTATTTTTGTGATGTTTTCTAAGTGCAATTTAACATGGTGATTATGAGGCAAAATGATTTCTTTACCAACTAACCAAAGTTCAAAGTCAGGTAAAAGGGGTAATAAAGAAGTCTGCACAATGAAAATGGCCTTACCAAACATTTTCGCACAATAAGATTATTCATGTGAACGACCTCTATTAAGAACCAATTTCAAAATATTTAAAGAGAATTTCAAAAGCCACTTCATTTTGGCACAATAAGATTATTCATGTGAACGACCTCTATGAAGAACCAATTTCAAAATATTTAAAGAGAATTTCAAAATCCACTTTGATTTTCGAGAAAACTCATTCCTCAAAGTCAATCCATATCGTGAAACGAACAATATTAAAAACCGATCTCATAATTTTTAATGACAATTTGATAAGCCACTAGACAAATCTCAATCCTCAAGCGGTCATTGATGTGAAACGATCTCTATTAAAAATTATTGATGTGAAACGACTGATATTAAAAACCAATCTCAATTTGATTGATTGATGTATACGATCTCTATTAAAAACCAATTTGATAATATTTAAAGAAAATTTGATGATTTCTTTGGGTTTTAACAAAACATAAGTCTCGAGTACAAAGTTAAAGGTTTTCGGATTTACCATTTTTTTCATTAACTTTTACACTTTTTTTTTTTCTTCTCAATATTATATTTTTAGTTAATCATGTAATGAAGATCACTTTTCATATGTTTGTAAGAAGTCATTTTTTTTTAAATTGTTGTTGTATACAAAATTACAAAATTAATATAAGTGATTGTTTTCAATTTGATTATCATAATCTTTAATTTGTAAGTGTTAATATATATTTATATTAGAGAAAAAATCATGGAAAAATGTTAATTACTTGTCAAGATTATAGAACTCCTCACCATAAGATCAACATCATCAACATAACAAGAAGGATGATGATAATAGCAATTAGAGTCATGCTAATACACCCACTTCTTCCAAGCAACCCTCTAACATGGTGATGTAAATGTCAAAAAGGTACGAGATATGGAACACCCTTACTTAAATCGTATATTACAATGTTTTTTTAAAGTCAATGAAGTAAAACAATGGATTTGTTTTATTATTGTGACACTCCATTTTCATGCTCCTATTAGTAATTATAATGTGGTCCATAGTTGAATGAGGAGGAGAATAGTTGCAAAGCAACACACCCACTTCTTCCAAGCAACCCTCTAACATGTTGATGTAAATGCCAAAAAGGATATGAGATATGGAACACCCTTACTTAAATCGTATATTACAATTGATTTCTTCCAACCAATGTGTCAAATGATTTTTAAAAGTCAATAAAGTAAAACAATGGATTTGTTTTATTATTGTGACACTCCATTTCCATACTCCTATAAGTGATTATAATGTGGTTCATAGTTGAACGAGGAGGAGAATAGTTGCAAAGCAGGTTGAACTGATCCACGTTATCGACCTTACCTGAAGAGTAGTGATTCCAATGTAGATATTCAAACTTAAATATTGTGTGGTTCGGTATTCCAACTTAGATCTTCAAACTTAAATATTTTGTGATTCGATATTACAATCAATATGTAGAAAAATCAAGCATTAACTTTATGGAATATTTTTCTAAAATTAAATGAAAAATACTCATAAATAAAAAAAAATTGATTAAATATAATATAAAGAAATAAAAGAATATCTTCCTAAAATAAAGTGAAAAATACTCATAAATAAAAAAAATTGATTAAATATTATTAATTAAATATAATATAAAGAAATAAAAGAGTAGCAAAATATGAATTTATTAACTAATTTAAAATTTTAGATTAACATTGATACATTAAAATTATCAATTATACTAGTATCTTTTATCCTTCATCTTAAATGATAAATTTCATTTAAAATAAAGCAATACACTAACTACAACAAAGAATAAATCACTAAAATTCAAACTTTAATAAATTTAATATTTGTTGGATTCATTAATTAATTTAAAACTTTATATTAACATTGATGCATTAAAATTATCAATTATACTCTCGAATCTTTTAATGACAAATTCCATTTAAAATAAAACAATACACTAACTAGAACAAAGATTAAATCATTAAGATTCAAGTAATAAATTTAATATTTGTTAAATCAAGAATCAATTTTTTATTAATATTGAATTTTTCCTTTTTAATAATGACTGAAAAGTTTGCTAAAAATGGACACGTGCAAATACATATAATACTAAAAGAGATATTGGAGAAAATATAAGCAAATACATTAAATAAACAACAATATCGGAGAAAGTTTTTGATGATGCATGTTGACGATAGCTTGCCAACCAGACTCACATGTTGAGTAAAGGGGTCATGCATGACTACCAGAGATGTTGAGGAAGAGGTGTGGACAACAGCCCTGCCACAGCCTACTAGCACTCCCGATGTGGCTTGAACTGTAGGTTAACGTTTACCTAGTTCGAGAGGACCCACGATGCCATGAGGGAAGACTGTGATAGTTGCTCACGATGATTCTAAGGGGCACGCAATAAGGCAGGGGCCTTATTCCTTAGAGGCCCTTAGTCTCCCACAAATTCACCTAGCGGAGTATTGACTCCAGGGGTTATTGATGTCTACAAAATCAGTCAAGAGGCGAGGGGCACCCTTGGAGCACGTGGTGTATCCACATCACACAAGGAAACATATGAGGTGAGTGGCACCCTTGGAGCACCTAGTGCATCTTGAAGGGCACGTCCTGTTCTTTTTTATAAATGAATGAACCTAGACGGCCTTAGGATGAGCATTGTGTTAAGAATTTAAAAAAAATAAAAAATAAAAAACATTGTCCCTAATAAAATGTCACCCATCACGAAAATTAAGGTCTAGGTCTAAATTATGCTAATGGTAAAATTTTATCCTTTTAAAAAATAAAATAAAAAAAAAACTGTCGGAATAAAATTTAAAAGAAAAAGGGGAATTAATTGTTTTATTATTTGATAATTTAAAATATACTAATTAAATGAGAAAAGGGAAAAATGGTTAATTTCCACACCTGCCTTTTTGAGTTGTAATTAAAAAGGGGAAAGAGGGAAAATCTAAGAATTTAGAAAACTAGGAAAAGAGATAAACATAAAAAGGGAAAACACGGAAAGTCAAACTTAGAAAAGTATCTACCAGTTAAGAGTTTTCTAATTTAAACTGAACTAGCAATTTAATAATAGGGAAAGCCACTAAGACCTATAAAAGAATTTGGGGACACCTAGGAGTGATTCTAGGAGTAACTCTAGGTGCGTCAGGGAAATAAAGATAGTTAATTAATTAAAGAAATTTTAATTAAATGAGATTTTGGGAAAGAAAGGGGGTTTGAAAATCTATATAATGAAGGAAGGAGAAGGATGAAGGATCTTCTTCTGTTTGTGTAACGTTACACTACAGAAATATCCACTTGACTGACTTAACTTGTGGGAGTTGGGATACCCAGCTCGGTGAGGAGTGGTATCTCGTCCTTGCGAGGCGAACTAGGAGCCAGTCGAAATATCTAGATAGTGAGTGTGTGGCCCCTTTGCAGCTCAGGGGGCTAAGGGCGAAGAAGAGTACCCCTAGGATTGGCTGGGAGGTACCAGTGAAGTCTCGACGGTCGGCGAGCGGGAGTTGTACGGAGCGCATGGAACGTCATTCAGTGTGGGCGATCAGGCAACGATACACTCTCTTCATTTTTGTATGGTATAATGTATTAGGACTTATGCTTGGATCTTCTTATTTAATGGAGAAGTAAACTGATGGTTTTTTAAATGGATGATTGAAACCTTCCTTAGCCTAGCTCGATGGTTGTTGACTCCCATGGCCTTCATTTTCCCACATGTCTTGACAACCTTATTGTGTTGATTGTGACCATTGTGGTTGTTTTTCCTTTCGTACCTAGCTCATCACTCCTCGCCCGAGCAGTCGACCAGGAGCCTGATCTACGACCATCACTTCGTCGCTAATAAACTTATGGATTTCAAAGCCTTATTTTCTGTGTGAGGATGATGAGTGAAGAACGAACCTATCAGCCATCTACCTCCATTGTTGTCCTTGGCTGGTTGGATACTTTCGGTTCTCTTACTGTTGTCTTCATTTTGTATTTCCATGCTGGCAATGAAAGAAAAAAAAATGAATTGACTCATGTCTGCATTTGTATTGGTACCCTGGAAGGGGAAAAATGTTGTTATTCCTGTCTGCATTGTCATGATATCTTGGATACGAAAAACAAATTAATTTCTTAGTTGACATTTTATATTTGTTACCATGGAAGGAGAAAAATGTTGTTATTCCTGTCGACATTGTCATGATATCCTGGAAATGGAAGACCAATTAATTTATTAGTCTATGTTTTATATTTGTTAACCTGGATGGGGAAAAACGTTTTTGTTATATCTGTCTGCATCTCTGCTTGGGTACCCTAGTCGAATGAAAGAAAAAACAAAATGAATTAGTTATGATCCCTGTCTGCGTTTGATTGGGTAGCCCAGGTGAATGAAAAACGATTTCTATATTTTCAGTCTGCATTTTTTTGGGTATGTCGGTGAATCATAATTGTTCACTACATTGCAACATTAATCAGACAGTGAATGTAAGGGAAATCTTTACACTCTACGAGTTGCCCATTCTGTTTTCAACTATGTTGGCCACATTCTGATTGCCCCATTCTGATTTGCCACGGTGTGAATTTCCCATTCCATTTTTAACTATGTTGGCCACATTCTGATTGTCCCATTCCGATTTGCCACAATACGAATTGCCCATTCTATTTCTAACTATGTTGGCCACCTTCTGATCACCCCATTCTGATTTTCCACAGTGCGAATTTGATTTTCCACAGTGTGAATTGCCCATTCTGTTTTTAACTATATTGGCCGCATTCTGATTTTCCACATTGCGAATTGCCCATTCCATTTTTAATTATGTTTGCCCCATTCTGATTTTCCACTTTGTGATTTGCCCATTCCATTTTAATTGATAGCCAGTGCACAAATTGATTTAAAATGCTATATATATTCGAGTGGTATTATGTTTTGATTTTTAGGTGACTTGTCCTTTTGCATTTTGTTTTAATTGACAAATTGTGCACAAATTGATTAAAAACATATATGTATTGAGTTGTATTCCATTTAGATTTCCAGGCGACTTTTCAACTATACACCTTCCATTTTTAATTTGACAGCCCGAGTATAATTACACAGTAGTTTACAGATTTTGTAACTCTGATTTACTTTACACAACATCTTCTTACCGTTTTAGATAGCCACCTCTTGTGTTATAAGAATGTCAATAGTTGACCGCAGGATTATGAAGGACTTAATATGGACACCAATTATAACTCATTTATAAGGTTTCGATTAATAGTTTTATTTATTGCCTTGTCATTATGTTAAATTGGTTAAATTTTGACTAGTTATTTGAAGTCAATGTCGTTTTTGGGGCAGCATAGATCACCTTTAACAATGTTAAGAGTTCACATTTTTAATGAACAGTGTATTTGTTGAAAAGTGTTGATTTGGTTAAATGCCTATTTTGGTTCACCTTTAAGATAGCTTGATGACAATAGTAATGATAAAGGTCCACTCCTTCGCCCCTAGAATTCTTGCTTGATGGATATCAGGATGCGTTAGACATCATGCTTTTGGGTCTACTAGTCCTTTAGCTTGCGCAAGCTTAATGGATGAGAGTTTAGTAGATGCTTAGCTAAAACCTTACTAGCCCTTAGTTTTTGGCAGTTTTGCGCCTCGTGCCTTAGCTCGAGCTGTAAGGGGTGATGGGTCTGTCATTACACCACAGGTTGTCTTGTAGGAAACAATATTCCTTCGGTCCTTTGCGCAATTAAATTTGAAGGTTATCTTTCATCTTGTCTACTCGTTTCTTGGGGGCGTAGGCGTAGTCTTCATGTGAGTTATTTCGGTTCTTAGCTCATCGGAGGTTTCTTGAGTCTTGGTCCCTTTTTTTTTGCACCAAGTTTATTGATTCATTTATCACCTTGGGAATGACATGATTTTTGATGAGGGGACCATGGCACGCCCTGGGGGATAGCGGCGAACGAGATCTTGGTCGGAGTAGGTTATTTTGTGTGAGTTTTGATGAGCTTGCAAGTTGCTCTTGGCACAAGGGTCGGACGCCTTCAAGAGTTAGGTCCACGTGCCTTGAGGTTCTAGTAATTGTTCATCTAGGCCATGATGTTGAGATGTGGGTTTTGTCCCTTAGCTTGTAGGCATAGTCGTCGAAAGCGTAGTCATCCTCCTTGTTATTTTGCGCTTGTTTTCCAGTTGTCTTGAGCCAGTGTGTGGTGTCTTAGTAACTTGTTGCCTGGACTGCATGCTAGCATTCGTCATCATTGGTTTGATTAAACTAGTGTTATCGTTTCCTTCTTGCCTCTTAACTCCTGAAAAAATTGAAAAAAAAAATAAAAAAATGCTTCGCTTGCTGTCGTAACGATGGGGTCGCTACATATGGTATCAGAGCGGGGTTCAACCCTCCGACTGTGGATCATCAAGATTTCCACTGCAGTAAACCCATGAGTATCAACCCTTACGTTAATCAAACACCTTAATGTGTCCTCATGGTGATCGCATTTAGAGGGCGCCTTTGAGGTTCACAATGTGGTGTCATGGAAGGAGGTGTGATGCCTCCAAAAGTTCATGCACCCTTGGAGTCGAACCCCAAATTGGGAATAGAAAGTCCTTGGGTTGGATTCACTTGTAGTAAGGGATGAAGACGGTCTGACAAGTCCCTCCCAAGTAATGTCCAAGGCCTTGATTCACCATCGGTACTGAGATGAGGTCGGGGCACCTGTACCCACGAGGGTCCACAGTGTGCCTTAGCTAGTACCATTAGCATCCACCAATAAATCGAGAGATTTGATTTCTTGAGTCCACGAGTGTTGCGGATGGCTATGTCGTCGAGGGACGATTATATAGAGGGGTGTTTTGCTTCACACACCACATTTACGACCTCCAGCATGAAGGTTCGCATGGTGGTCTTCAACTGAAGAGGAGCACTCTTCTATGGTCGAAGATGCTCCTGCCACTTTTGAACATGGCCATCGACAATGTGTCATGGGAACTGATCATTGACTAGTTCCAGGAGAGGTATATTCTGAGGAATTCGTTGAGTACGATGCCCATTTTGGAGCTGCTTCGGTATGATCTGCACCCAAATTACCAAGAAACTTACGGTCAACAATTTTGTGTTGGCCTTAGTGTTAGAATTTAGCTTCTGCTTCGATTACCGGGATTACTAGACCGAAGAAAGTATGTTCGAATGTGGGGAGCCACATTTCCAGTGCAACGACCCTGTGGAGAGGGCTAGAGCATTCCAATTAGTCGGACCCACTACTAGGGGAGATTTGGGAAAGGTCCATTGGATCATGCAGCAGTGAATAACTTCTAGGAATATCACCAGTCAACTGTGCTCGAGACGTCAGGTACCTTTGCTGACCAGACCCTTAGTAATTGATAGATCTTGTTGTTACCGAGAGTTTCATTTCTGGTGCATCACTAAAAAGGATTAAGTTAAAGGCAGTCGAACAAGATGATTTTAGCTTTGTAGAGATGGCTTCGGGAGCCAAACAGAAGTTTGGAGGAAAGGTTACAGGCTGTATCCTTAACTTGGGAGAGTTTGTTACAAGGGCCAACCTGTACGTCACAATATTAGGATCTTATGATGTCGTAATTGGTATGGAATGGTTGGAATCACATGAGGCGAAACTCAACTATAAGACGAAACAGTTGATCTTGGTCAATGACAAGGGACAGAGACATGTGATTGTAGGACGGAACTAGGGAGTTTCCCGGAGGTTCATCTCTTCCTTATAGCTATGGAAGAGCATCTGCAAGGGGTGCAAGCTTTATGTGATCCTTGAGTTAAACGAAAAGGGATTAATGAAAGGTTTAGAACACCTTCTGGTGTTGAGTGAGTTTGTAGACGTCTTCTCGGAGGAGTTACCTACAATGCCACCAGAGAGGGAATTGGAGTTTATTATAGACCTAAAACTGGGAACTCAATCGATAGTGAAAATGTCGTATCGTATGTCAACCCCTGAGTTACGGGAGTTGAGAATGAAACTGAAGAAGTTGTTGAAACTGGGACTTATACGTCCAAGTGTGTCACCGTGGGGTTTGCCTATTATTTTTATATGAAAGAAGGATGGGTCATGGAGGCTTTGCATTTACTACCGTCAATTGAACAAGGCCACGATCAAGAATCAATATCTGTTGTCGAGGATTGATGATTTGTTCGATCAGATGAAGGGTGCAACGATGTTCTCAAAGATCGTTTTGCAATTAGGGTATCACTAGTTACGGATAAAGGAGGATGATGTCCCTAAGACCGCCTTTAAGAAAAGGTTGGGACATTACAAGTTTACTATTTTACCGTTTGGATTGACAAAAGCCCCAGGGGTATTTATGAGTTTGATGAATGGGGTGTTCCGCGTCTACTTGGACAAGTTTGTCCAAGTATTCATTGACAATATTTTGATTTACTCTTGGATGATGGAGAAGCATGACAAGCACTTACGCTTGGTACTACAGTGTTTTCAAGAGCACAAATTGTATGAGAAGTTGTCTAGATGATGATTTTATCAATCGAAGATTCACTACTTAGGGAATGTCATCTCCGACGAAGGTATTTCCATGAATCCAGCCAAGGTTGAGGCTATTATGGAATGGCATGTGCCAATGATTGTCCCTAAAGTGCATAGCTTCATGGGTTTAGTAGGATACTATTGACAGTTCGTCGAGGGATTTTCAAAGATAGCAAATTCGATCACGGAATTGTAGAAAAAAAACAAGAAGTTTTTTTGGACTGAGAAATGTGCGGAAACATTTCAAAGGATCAAGGAGTTGTGGACAACAGCGCCAATACTAAAGGTCCTTGACATGGATGCGGACTTATTGGTATGCACTGACGCATCCAAGGAAGGCTTAAGCAGAGTCTTGATGCAATATGGATGAGTGATCACTTACATCTCGAGGAAACTGAGAAGGCATGAGGATAACTACGTGACACACGATTTGGAGTTATTAGCCATCGTTTATGCCTTGAAGGTTTGGAGACACTACCTTGTTGGACGAAAATTTGAGCTAAAGACTAACCACTGTGGACTACAACACATCTTTACGCAAAGCAACCTGAACGCGCGACAATGGCGTTGGTAGGAATTTCTTAGTGATTATGACTTCGAGATTACGTACATAAAAGGGACAATGAACCGAGTGGCATATGCGCTGTGTCGGAGACCACAGATCTTTTCAGTCTTGCCTCTTCAAACAAATCTACGTGACAAGATTCTAAGTTTACAACATGATGATGATTGGTACGAAGAGGTCGAGGATTTTATCGGACAAAACACAATGAGATTACCAAGATTTTAAGGAGTTACGTTAGACAACGATGGATTATTGAGGTTTAAAAAAATCGTATTTACATACCACCAAATGACAAGTTGAGGAGCTTGATCCTAAACGAGGCTCATAGAGAAGTATACATGGCTCACCCGAAAGTCACAAAGATGAGGGTGGACCTTAAACCCTTATTCTTCTAGAAAGGAATGAAGGAAGAAATAGTCAACTATGTGGCCATATGTCTAGAATGTCAGCAGGTAAAGTTTGGACATAGAAATCCAATGGAATTCTACCATTGCACGCTATTCCAGAATCGAAATGGGAGGTTATCTCGATGGATTTTATCGTTGGATCACCACTTACAGAGAGGAGACATGACTCGATTTTCGTAGTAGTAGACACTCTGACGAAGAGTGCTCACTTTATTCTTATGCATATGACGTATCAGGCACCTGGCATAGCTAGATTTTTCATCAGTGAGATTGTCAGGCTACATGGCATGCCTAAGAGGATTATATCCGATCAAAGATTGGTGTTTACTGGATGATTTTAGACGAGTTTTCAAGAGGCCTTGGGAACCCAACTTAACTTTAGTACTATGTATCACTCGGAGACTGACGGGAAGACCGAACGAATGAACCAAACCTTGGAGGACATGTTGCACATGTATGTGATGGACCAACAAAGGCATTGGGAAGAATTCTTTCCACTAGTGAAGTTCGCTTACAACAACAGTTACCAGAGCACCATTAAGATGGCACCTTTCGAGTTTCTTTACGGGCGACAGTTTCAGATGTCTTTGAGTTGGGATCAACTTGAGGATAGGGTCCTAGTGGGACCAAAAGTGATCCAAGAAAAGGAAGAGAAAATGAAAACAATAAGACAAGGGATTAAAGAAGCACAGGATGGACAGAAGAGTTATGCCGATGCGCACCGTGTCGACCATAGTTACGAGGTCGACGATCGAGTCTTCTTGTAGGTTAAACCGCACAAAAGTTTGATCAATTTTGGAAAAATGAGTTAAACTATATCCTAGGTTCATGGGACCTTTCGAGATTATGGAGAGAAAGGGTCCATGTGGCCTATCAACTAGCCTTGCTTGATTCTTTGAGGCACATGCACGATGTTTTTCATGTATTTTTTTTGAGACATTATATCAGTGATTCTACACATGTTATTGACATGAGTTCTTTACAGGTGATGGACGAGGGGGCGCTAACGGCTGAGACGATCCGCATCTTGGATCATCGTGTTCGACAGCTATGATTTCGAACGATAGAACAGGTCAAGGTCTAGTGAGACAATTATAGTCCACACTCGATGACCTGGGAGGACGCATATGATATGCACCAACAGTTTCCATTTTTGTTTGATAGATAGACATATGATACTGTGATACACTTTATTTTGGTATTTATACTGTGAAACTTCAGGAAGAAGTTTAGACCAAGAGGGGGTGTATGTAACATCCCTCTCTGGCGGACTGAGCGAACTTATTCCTTGAGGACACTTGCTCGCAAGTGATCCAGATTATTATGCTATTAAAACTTTTGATTTTTATTATGAGGCGTTATGGGTTGATGACATATTGTTTTACTTCATTAACATAGACAGGTGCTATTGACTCAACTTACAAAGTGTGCAAGAATTTGGACCTCAAGGATGCAAAGGCATCGATGGAACCCCTTGGACTCCGAATTGAGTCAGGGAGAGTACCATTGGGGATTGATTGTTTTACTGTGATATTAGTGCATCTAATTAGATGATATGATATGGATATGTTCTGACATGATTTGTTGATGATGCAGGCTGACGATAGCTAGCCGACTAGACTCACATGTGGATTAAAGTGGTCACGCACGACTACCAGAGATGTTGAGGGAGAGGTGTGGAAAACAACTCTGCCACAACCTACTAGCACTCCCCACGTGGCTCAAACTATAGGTTAATGTTTACCTAGTTTGAGAGGACCCACAATATCGTGAGGGTAGACTGCGACAATCATAAGTGGCGCGCAATAAGTTCGGGGCCTTATTCCTTAGAGTCCCTTAGTCTCCAACAAGTTCACTTGGCAGAGTATTGACTCCAGGGGTTATTGATGTCTACCAAATCAGTCAAGAGGCGAGTGGCACCCTTGGAGCATGTGGTGTATCCTAAAGGGCACGTGGCGCAAGGAAACAAATGAGGCGAGTGGCACCCTTGGAGCACCTAGTGCATCTTGAAGGGAACGTCACGTTGTTTTTGATAAATGAATGAACCTAGATGGCCTTAGGATGAACATTGTGTTAAGAATTAAAAAAAAAAAAACCATTGTCCCAAATAAAATGTCGCCCATCATGAAAATTAAGGTCTAGGTCTATATTATGCTAGTGGTGAAATTTTATCCTTTAAAAAAAAATAAAAAAATTGTTGAAATAAAATTTAAAAGAAAAAGGGGAATTAATTGTTTTATTATTTGATAATTTAAATTATACTAATTAAATGAGAAAAGGGAAAAAGTGTTAATTTCCACACCTGCATTTTTGAGTTCTAATTAGAAAGGGGAAAGAGGGAAAATCTAAGAATTTAGGAAACTAGGAAAAGAGGTAAACATAAAAAGGGAAAAAAACAGAAATTCAAACTTAGAAAAGTATCTACCATTTAAGAGCTTTCTAATTGAAACTGAACTAGCAATTTAATAATAGGGAAAGCCATTAAAACATGTAAGAGAATTTGGGGACACCTAGGAGTGATTCTAGGAGTAACTCTAGGTGGGTGAGTGAAATAAAGATAGTTGATTAATTAAAGAAATTAATTTATGGAGGAATGTAGGGGATGGGGTACACTTGTACGGAGTGGAATTTTTAGGAATTTATTTTTAAACTTTTATTAAATGAGATTTTTGGAAAGAAAGGGGGTTCGAAACTATATATAATGAAGGAAGGAGAAGGATGAAGGATCTTCTTCTGTTTGCATAAAGTTATGCTACAGAAACATCCACTTGACTGACTTAACTTATGGGAATTGGGATACCCATCTCAGTGAGGATTGGTAGCACGGCCTTGCGAGGCGAGCTGGGGGCTAGTTGAAATCTCTGGCTAGTGAGTGTGTGGCCCCTTTACGGCTCGGGGAGATAAGGGGGAAGAAGAGTACCCCTAGCATTGGTTGGGAGGTACCAGTGAAGTCTCGACGATCGTTGAGTGGGAGTTGCACGAAGCACGCAGGATGTCATTCAGAGTGAGCGATCAAGCAACATGTAGTGTACCCTTTCACTACCCAGGTTTCCAAACCTCTCAGTTACCATTCTGTGCATGGAATTTACATAATTCATACTGGAATTATAAGCAAATGCATTTAACACAATTAAACACACTTAAGACTTAGAGTAAAATATATGGGTACTGCTATAATTAAACAAGCCATAGCATTCAACATTAATTCATTTACACAGCGGAAAACATGATACATAAACAGCTCAGTCATGCCAAATGTGATTAAAGCATAATTCAAAATACTTATCTTTTATCAGTTGTAGAAATCACCAACCAAATGAAGGCCTTCCACGAGCCTCCCAGCCTTAGACCACACTGTTCATCATCTCAACAGTAGGTCACCCCCGAGTTGGGACTGAGCTCCACCCCCAAGGCAAGGAATCCTAGGCTAGGCTGAGGTTAGAGGGAAGATATCACATACACGACCACCAGGAAGAAAGATCTCCTAGGAATCTCCCACGCTCACTGCCCACATACCCTCATTCCCCACATGCTTGTTCCACCCCAGGAGAGTGCACCTTCTTTGTCACCTAGACAGTCCTTCGGCTGCCAGTCTCCCTTACCTTGGGTTACAGGAACAGACCGGACAGGAAGTCTCCAGGCTCTATGGCAGCTACAGGGTTCCTTCTAGGAGTTCTCTTCTCCCTCTGAGCACTCTCTCACCTGGAGGAGTCACTCATAGGCCAACAAGCCTCACGCAGTCCAGTACTGCATGGTCACAACAACCCACAGGGAACACAGACAAAGGCTTCCCAAAATGGTTCAGCAGTCGCAGGATGATCACACGATGATGTTTTTGGAACAGGTCTCCACGCACAGGCTAGCTTATCTTTTATCGAACAACCAGGGATTCTTCCACTCGAGTTCAACACAGGGTTCCGGTGCAGGAAATGTGCTCCCGGGTTTTCCAAGAACAGACATAGACTCACCGCTCTGGACAGGGTGTACGGGGTTTCTTCAGGACAACATAGGCTTTCTTCTCTGTATCAGGATTACATGAGGGTCTCTCGCAGACTGGCTTCCACAGCTCTCACTCAGGACAGTCGGATCGATGGATGAGAACCCCCCTCACGGCTTACTGCATCTATTTTATTTTCATGCACCAGGGTTAACACTTGTCACCCTAGAAACTGCATGCATTCCATCCATACGCCTTCCTCCCACCACTTGGGAAATCACGTGTCCTTCCAAAAGGATGTAGGATAAAATAATATGCACATGGATTTTTAGGAAATAATATTAAAATATTATTCCAGGCCTAAGCCCCCTAGGCTTAGCCCCTAGGCTCAACACTCACCCCCTTTCCCACCTTCCAGCCCCTAATTCCTTTCCCACTTTGTGGATGCTCAATCCCCCATCACTCATTCATCGTGGTCGGTTTGCACTGGCGGTGTTTATATTTTATTAATTGATCTGCATACATACAAGTACATCAACAGGCTCCTATCCTTCAACACTTAGGCTCCCTGGCCTAACAAAACACATAAGCCTGCAGCTTATACAAAACTTGGCTCACCAGCCTATAGAACACATTTACAATTCTTTGCATAAAACATGATCTGTAACGGGACTCGGCCTTGGGGACACTACAATCCCCCTCCCCTTATTTTTGCACTGTTCTCAGTGCAACTTACACTGTCTCTGCAAGTCTTTCAAAATTTTCAAAAAGATGAAGGCACTCTGTCTCCATTACTTCTTCATTCTCCCATGTCACATCCTCAGGACCGTACCAGGTCCACTGGACCTTTACAAGCCCTATAACTCAATTCCGGAGCTGCTTGTTTTTCCTGTCCAATATGCGCACAGGATGCACTTGCAGGACACCTTCTGGTTCCACCTGAATCACAGTCCAATTGATAACATGATTAGCATCATGTACATATTTCTTAAGCAGTGAAACATGAAACACATTATGTACAGTCATAGATGCAGGTAATGCAAGCATGTATGCAACTGGCCCAATCCTTTCCAGGATCTCAAATGGCCCACAAACTCTTGCTGCCAACTTGGCGCAACTTCCCAATTTCAGGGAACTCCTATTATTTTTCACTTTCAGGAAAACATGATCACCCACTTTGAATTCTTTATGGGTTCTGTTATTATCAGCGTAACTTTTCTGCCTATCCTGGGCAACTTTCAAATTCTGTTTGATTTTTATCATTTGATCTCCAATCTCTTTGAGTATTTCAGGTCCAACTACTGTTCTGTCAGCTAGATTATCCCAGCTCACTGGAGTGTTGCACTTCCTTCTATAATGTGCTTTGAATGGGCTCATCCTCAATGATGCATGGTACCCATTATTGTAAGCGAATTCTACCAAATGCAGGTAGTCCTCCCACCTTGATGGTTTATCCATCACATACATTCTCATCATGTCTTCTATTACTCTATTTACTCTCTCTGTCTGTCCATCAGACTCAGGATGATATGCTGTACTGAAGTTCAGATTCGTTCTGAATCCTTTGAACAGTCCTCTCCAAAAATTCGAAGTGAATTTCGGGTCCCTATCAGACACAATTGTCTTAGGAATTTCATGCAAGCGTGCAACTTCTTTTAAAAAGATATCAACAACATATGTTGCTCTGTGGGTGGTTTTCAGTGGAATAAAATGAGCAGCTTTAGTAAGCTTGTCCACCACCACCATGATTGAATCATGTTGATTGCTTGTTCTGGGCAATCCTGTGATAAAATCCATTGTTACCACATCCCATTTCCACTTAGGAATAGGTAAAGGCTGCAACAACCCTGCTGGGTGTCTGTGTTCAACCTTGACCTTCTGGCATTCCATACATCTGGCGATGTATTCAGCATTTTCCTTCTTCATACCTGGCCAAAAATAATGGCTTTTGACTGCTGCCACAGTCTTTTGACATCCAGGATGACCAGCATAAGTCACATTATGCATTTCTTTTAGAATTGCCAACTTCAATTCTCTTTCATTAGGTACATACACTATGTTCTTATACAGAAGTAAACTATCAGTTTCTAAGGTATAACCTCCCTCGGTCTGTGGTCTCTCATGCTGCTGTAGTTTTACTACAAGTCTTTTGTACTGCAAATCAGCACTTGCAGCCTCCATAATTTTGTCTTTCAACTCAGTTCTATACATGCTAATGGATGTAGCGTGTAATTCATGCACTTTCTGCTAAGTGCATCAGCCACTTTATTGTCTTTCCCTTTGATATGCCTGATATCAAAGTCGTATTTGTACAGAAACTCCAGCCATCTAATTTTCCTGGCATTTAAAGTTGGCTGATCAAATAAATACTTCAGACCATTGTGGTCTGTTCTTAATTCGAATTTCTTGCCCATGAGGTTATGTCTCCATTTCCTCAATGCATGGACAATTGCTGCTGTTGGTCACTATAATTGCTTAATTAATTTCAAACAACCAAGTGAAACATAAATTATCAACCCAGGGAAGTCTTTTGTTTCAAAGATAGTTGCGCACTGTGTATGCTCAATT
>JZKD02S2050120.1:30149-53682 GCA_000966675.3 Picea glauca | reverse complement strand
CATCTCTTTGTTTCTTTGGAGCTCTGCAGTCTTTCTTCAGATGTCCTTTCTTCCCACAATTCCAACACTCTATCTTTCCAAGTCTGGATTTGGATCTGCCCTTCCTAGAATTCCCCCGATTCCCTAAGCCCTTTCCTCTATCCCTTTGTCTTCCCCTTTTCTCCATGTTCAACGCATTACTTGATGTCTCACATGTGCTTTTCCATCGCATTTACTCACTAAGGATAACACCAACAACATCATCAAATTTTAAAGTATTTGAACCAAAGACAAAGTTACTTACAACCATGACCAAGTTGTTCCATCTTTCTAGCAATGAGCACAAGATTATAAGAGCCCTGACCTCATCATCAAAGTCCACTTTTACAAAACTTAGTTGATTAGTAACCGTATTAAAATCATTTAAATGATCTGCAACAGACCCACCTTCTGACATCTTCATATTAAATAATCTCTTCATTAGAAATACCTTGTTGGATGTCGAGGGTTTTTCATACAATTTAGCGAATGCATCCATCAAATCCTTCGTTTTCTTTTCTTTCGAAATATTGAAAGCCACCGACGTTGCCTGGCTCAACCGTATCATTCCTAGATCCTTTCTGTCAAGAATCTCCCATTCTTCGTCCTTCATGGCCGTCGACTTCTTTGCTACTCCGCCCAATGGTAGGAATAGATCCTTATGATATAAATAATCTTCCATCTGCATCTTTCATAACTTGTAGTTCTGGCCATTAAATTTCTCGACCCTAAACTTTCCATCTTCTGCCATTGCTCCCACTCGAACCCAGAACCCTCTTTTCCTGCGAGTTACCTTTCCCTCTGATACTAGTTGTTATAAAAATAGGACCGTGGAGAAATAAAATAAAACAAATGAGCAATAAAATAAAACAAATGCGGAAACAAAACATAGAAGATACACAATACAATAAAGACACAGATTTACGTTGTTCACCCAGTGTGGGCTACGTCCACCAGAGAAATTGTCAGGTCCTTCCCTTATTAGTATCCAACATATGAAGGGATACAACCTACAACAAACCTGTTGTAGCTTCCTCTTCTTTCTCTCATAGTCTCTAATTTCAAAATACAATATTCGCTATCATACATAGCTGCAATGCATTTTCCTCATAAGAGAGGGTTGCCTTCTAGGGAAAAAAAAAACCCTAACATAACTTCTACCGTTAGATATGCGACCTTATAATGAATGGTCCAGATTTACAATGAAATTACAATATACTTTTACAAGGCAATTTTTCCTTCAGGGGCTTCATCCCCGAACCCCCTCCAGGGGCCTGCTTTCCCCCGAACCCCTCAGCTGGGGGGATAGCCCCCCTAAACCCCGCAAAGGGGGTAACCCCCCTCTGCACTCCCCCACATGGAAGAGTGCACACAATTTTGGGGTGTAAAGTCTTCATGGGGTATAAACACGGATGAAAGCAAGGACCTCTGAATCAGGAAGATAATCAGGCTCCACAGCCAACATCAGGCCGGTTGGAGGACCTCGCGTTATGTAAACATTTAAGCTATCAGGCCTCTTTAAGCACCTCAAAAGAAGTGTCAATACATTTCAATACAAATACAAAGGAGTAATAATAATAGTAGCAGTAGCACAAAAAAATAAATCACAATACAAGCTTATAAACTTTGGAATTAGCGATCACTATAAACCTTAGATATCTAAACATTTCAATATGAGTAGTAAAAATATAAAAAAAAACACCGTATATGATCTAATACAATGCTAGCAGAAAATTCTAAGACAAACATTCGAACTAATGCCAACATTAATCCACCTTCAAGCAATGCATAAGGAAAATATATGATTCAAAAATATTGTATATGATCAAAAAGTTTGGATATGCTAACATATAAAAAATTGGGAATAGTGAAGCCGGCAATAAGACCTCCAATATGTTATCCAATTATATCATTACATATATGGTACTTTTTATTATATAAAAATCAATGTTTTTTAGTTCCCTAGCTCCAACAATAGATTTTCTACAAATATTTGTGGTCAAAGGACAAACTAATATGAAGTCAACGAATTATCGATTGCTATAGTCCCTCTATACCTATGACATGGACTAATAAGTGGATATATAGGCACATAGATATACCACTTTTATTATTAGTACATACCATGTTAACTAATCCTCTGTCGGTTACAGTTTGTTTATCCTCCGACAGTTATCTGCAGTTCATTTAACTACTCAAAACTATCAACCGCTTAATTGTCTATCCGTTGCTTAGCTGTCTATCAACGTATATATATAAAATGTATCTGCATTTTGAATTAAAAACATGAAACCTTCGAGTACTGTGGAGTTTATTTGGCCTGTGTACAGTGGTATCAGAGCCATGTTTTTTTAACACGATTTTTTAAACTCCATGTTATTTTGTGTGCTGGATCGTGTCTGTGTGAGAGGCGTGGAGTATTGGCTCTCACTAAGGGAGAGTGCCCAGATCAGATCCAGTGATCATTGTCTGCTTCAGATTCGAGAGGAGCGATTTGTTACAACCGTTGTTTGTTGGTTCTTTTAATTCCCTGTTGGTTTGTGTGTGAAGGGTCTCGTTGCAAGAGAGATCACAGTGGAGCAACGAAGGTTGTGTACCGAGCAGTCTACAAAGCAACCAAGGTCGAAGGTGTAGTTGTTGTGAGATATATTTTTTTTTCTTGTGCAAGTGGAATTTCATTTACAGAGATTAGTTTACAATGCATTCATTAGTATCAATTGTGGGAGTAATGCTCTCTGGACAAGAAAATTACCAAGAATGGTTTCAGAAAATAAAAAATACTCTTATTTTTAATGATTTATGGGAGGAAATTTGTGAATGAAAGGATGACAATGACTCACAAGAACCTACAGATGCCAGACAACTTGCAATTTGGAAGAGTAAAGATAAAAAGGCACATGCTTTAATTTCTACCTTAGTCACTGAAGAGGTAAGAAGACATATTCTTTCCAGCACCACAGCGTTTAAAGCATTACAGAAATTAAAAGATCTTTATGACTCCCATTCAGAGCTAGAAATTATACAATTGTTGATGAAGTTGTTTAATCTGGAACTGAAAGATAATAATCCCGTGAAGTTAGCTTTCGAAATTAAATCTCTTTTTCATGATATTGACTCAACTAGTGTCAAAGTTGATTTACAACTCACTGCATTTATTAAATACCTATATCCTACCTATTCACACTACTCAGAGTCTCTTCAAGCTAGTGGACAGATGAAATCCATGACTTTCGATAAACTTGTAGACAAAATTGTTGAAAGAGAGAAAGCTTTTGGGAAGAAGGAATCTTTTTCCACTTCCACAGTTGAGACTTTGTGTCTTGCACAGAAAGAGCAGAAACCTAGAGTAGAGTCTGCTATATTTGACAATAGTCATAGAGGTCGTGGTAGGAGACCATTTAGACGCAAGGGGGGTCATTATCACCAAGGAGACAGACAACAAGATGATAGACAACAAAAACATTTTCAAAATGATAAACAATCTCTTAAGTGATATAGGTGTGGTAAACTGGTTCATACCTCTTCTCATTGTCGCACTCCTTGAGATAGGATTAGTGAGAAGAAAGAGAAACAACCTCCAGATAAAGGAAAACCACCTGAATCTGCCAACTATATTGTTGCACATTGTAATCTTAGTATCAATGAAGTTTTTAGCACTTCTTTTGCTTCTTGGGAAGACACTTGGATTTTAGATATTAGAGCCACTTATCATATGACCTTCAAAAGAGATTTTTTTGAGACATTCAGTAATCACATTGATGGAATAGTTTATTTTGCTGATAAGTCCCAGTTAAAGCCTTCATGAATTGGATCTATTCAACTTCGTCTACCATGACTTGCTGATTATATTTTGCATGATGTTCTTTATATTCCTCAATTAAAAAGAAATATGATGCTTGTCATACATATCAGGCAGCAAGGACATTCTATACATATGTTTGATGGTATAATTGAAATAAGAAAAACATCTGATCAGGTGATTGTTATGACTGGTGTTGAAGAAGATAAAATTTTAAAACTTAAAGGGACATCCTCTTTTCAATCTAATTCATCTCTTTTGGCTCAACATAGTAATACTTTGTCTTCTAGCTTATTGTGGCATGCTCGTTTTGGTCATATTAATTATGATAGTATCCGGATTATGAAACAACAAGGTATTCAAGGGCTTCCTACTATTCCAAGAAAGCTTTCTCCATGTAATGCTTGTATTTTAGGCAAGCATTATAAACAACCTTTTTATGGATCTACTTCCATAGCTTCCAGAAAGTTAGGTCTCATACTTTCTGATTTATGTGGGCCCATGCATGTTCAATTTGCAAATGGTAATAAATATCTGTCGACTTTTATTGATGACTACACCAGGATGTGTTGGGTTTATTTGTTGAAAGAGAAATCTCAAGTTTTTGCAACTTTTAAGAATTTTCATTTATGGATTACAAATGAAACTCAATTTAATATTGGCACTCTACAATCAGATAATGGTGGTGAATACATCTCTAATGACTTTGAAAAGTACTTACAAGATAATGGTATTAAACATCAGACCACTGTTCCTTATACTCCACAACAGAACGGTGTAGCAGAGCGCATGAACAAAACTTTGCTTAATATGGTAAGTTCAATGATGTTTTTTCAGAATGTCAGGTTGATGTTTTGGGGAGAAGTGGTACTTTGTGTTGTTTATATTCGCAATCGTTGTCCTTCTATTGCCATCAATAATAAGTCCCCTTATGAATTGTGGTATAATTGTCTTCATGTTGTTCAACGTTTCAGAGTTTTTGGTTCTCCATGTTATGCTTTAATTCCTAAACAACAACGCGACAAATTGGGTGCAAGAAGTCGCAAATGTATTTTCTTGGGGTATTCTAACACCTCCAGAGCTTATCGATTGTATGATGAGGAAAACAAGAAATTTGTTGTTTCAAGAGATGTTGTTTTTCTCAAATTTGCTAAAGATGCTTCTACTATTGATAGGAAACTCAATCATTTGGATAGATTCTCTTCCAAGAAGTTTTATTATGAATGGGATAATGATCTCCCACATCCTGAAGGGGGGATTTATATTCTAGACCAGTCTATGGATTTTCCTTGAACAACACCAGAGAATGAGACCACATCAAAGAATGAAGAAAAATTAGTTGATAGCAATGTTTTTTATGATAATAATGTTTCTGTAGAAGAACAATTGGTTGATAATAATGTTCCTACTGAGGAAAAATTGGAGGATAATAATGGTCCTAAAGAACCTATTTCAAACACTCTTGAAATTCAGCAAACATTGCAGCAATCAATATGCAGATCAACACGAACCAAGACAATGCCAAAAAGGTATGGTGAATTTGAGTTAAACTTTTCTGCTATTAATGAACCTACTACTTTTGAAGAAGCCACTAGTTGTAATGAATGGAAAGATGCAATGCAAAAAGAATATGATGTTCTTATTAGAAAAGGCACTTGGAGGTTGGTGGATTCTCTTATTTGGCATCAAACCAATTGGTAGTAAGTGGGTTTATAAAACTAAATATAAAGTTGATGGTTCTCTTGATAAGCACAAAGCAAGACTTGTAGCAAAGGGGTATGCACAAAAAGAAGGTATTGATTGTATAGAAACATTTCCTCCTACAACGAAATGGGGCACTATTAGAACTTTATTTTCTCTTGCAGTTCAAAAAGGATGGAAAATACATCACATGGATGTAAAAACTACCTTCTTAAATGGAGATTTAAAAGAAGATGTTTATATGTTGTAGCCAGAGGGTTTTTTTGTTAAAGGAAAAGAACTTAAAGTATGCAAATTGATAAAATCATTGTATGGTTTAAAACAAGCACCTCGTGCTTGGTATGAAAAGTTAACTGGACATCTTCTCAAGTTGAATTATAAGCATTTCAATCTAGCTGATGCAACTTTATTTGTTAAGAAAGTTGGAAGATCGGTTGTATATCTAGTTGTCTATGTAGATGATTTGCTTATCACAGGAAATAATGATGATTATATAGAATCTATTAAAAAGGAGTTGCAGAAGGTTTTTAATATGACAGATTTGGGATTACTACATTATTATCTAGGGATCGAAGTAGATAAAAAACCGAAGCACATTTTTATTTCTCAGACGAAATATATTGGAGAACTATTGAGAAAATTTGAGATGAATGATTGTAATCCTATTTCTACTCCGATGGAGCATAATCTAAAGTTTAATTCAAATGAAGGTAGTGCATTTGAAGATCCAACAAAGTATAGACAACTTGTTGGAAGTTTAATTTATCTTACTACTACTCGTCCTGACATAACTTTTGTTGTAGGAATACTTTCCAGGTTTATGCATCAACCCTGTGAAGTTCATTGGACTCCAACAAAACGAGTGCTCAAATATTTAAAAAGATCTCAATCATATGGCATCAATTTTTCTAAAGTTTTATACTTCCATCTCATTGGTTATTCAGATTCTGACTTTGACGGAGATAAAGAGCATGGGGTGTCTACTTCAGGTTATTTGATGAATCTTGGATTAGCAGTCATCACTTGGATATCACAAAAGCAATCAGTTTCTATTGATTCTACAACTGAATCCGAATACGTTGCAGCAACTCAAGCCACAAAAGAAATCATTTGGCTTCAAAAAATTCTTGAAGACTTGCAGGAGAAACATATGACTTCAACGACTCTCTTTGTTGATAATACTTCTGCAATACAATTGGCCAAAAATCCTAAATTCCATAATCAAACCAAACATATCAACACCAAATATCATTTGATTCGACATCATGTTGAGGCCAAAACCATTCATCTCAATCATTGTTCCACTTCAAAGCAAATTGCGGTCATGTTTACTAAAGATTTGGGTCGAGAGAAATTTGAAAATTTTCGAATGATGCTTGGGATGAAAAATGTCCCTTCGGATTAAGGGGGGAATGTTAACTAATCCTCCAATAGTTACAATTTGTTTATCCTCCGACAGTTATCCGCAGTTCATTTAACCGCTCAAAACTATCAACCGCTTAATTGTCTATCAACGTATATATATATAATGTATCCGCATTTTGAATTAAAAACATGAAACCTTCGAGTACTATGGAGTTTATTTGGCTTGTGTACACATACCAGCCAAGGACTATACTTCAAAGTCAAACTGTGTTGACTTCTTATTAATTTGTTCAATTTTACATGCCTTTTCCAATGTTTTGTGAAGAATAGTTATTAATTTGAAAAAAATGAAATCACATATTTTTATATTTTAAAATGTCATAGATTTAACTTTTTCAAATTGTCCCAACAACATTGATGGGGTCAAATATCCCTTGATTGAGAGAGATATATTGAAGTATTTATCATAGTTTTGAAAATGATTTAAAAATACAAAATTATGAAAATTTAAGTATTTGTCTGTCATTCCCACTTAATTAATTGGTAGGACATGAAACTAAGAGCATATTACTGAACTTTTAATGTGTGCCTTGCATCCAGTGATGCCAATTGATCTCCTTTTGTGTAGTGGGACATCTTCTAAGCATCTAGCTACACCATTGGTAAGCATGCCTTTCGTGTAGTGGAACATATTATGAGCATCCAGTTGTGCTGCTAACTAACTTGTATCTGACGGCACCACTGACCGCCTCTTATGTACTATAGTATCCTTCCCTAATATTTAAATAAGGAAAACTGCTAACACATTAAATTTAGTGATTCAATATCTAAACATATGGTACGGGAGAATTTCAAGCATTTCATAGGCATTGTTATTTTATGCTACAAGTGATGCTACCATAACTATTATTCATATGCATAATTATGTTTCAAGAATGAATGAAAATATCTTAACTAGATCCCTTTTTTGCAATGTTCACTACATTTGCATAATCTTCTTAGCTCTGAGATATGCCATATACTTTTCTTAAACATATTTCTAAGTTGCATCTCCATATGCATAACACAAACCCATGGACCCCAAATCCATGGAATTAGTTGAAAGAAATTATGTGATAAGCTAAGGAACATTGTGTGTGAAAATCACAGCTTTATATCATAGGTAAAAAAATAAAGCAGTTGTGCTAAAATTTTAGAATTACATAGCGAATGAATTGCTTTCCAAAATAAATGAATCCCGAAGAAAAAAATACTTATAGTTACTTGAATCTCTAAAAGAGGTCATCTACTTATTGTTGGTGCCCATTTCCTTCCAATGTCTTCTTATACCTCGATGCTACTATCCATATTTCTTATAACTAGAGTACATTATTGTCTATATTTCTTTCATCTTGCAATCAAACCCTATAATGAATAAGTGTGAATGAATAGAATACATTTGGTTCTTTAGCAGTCTTATGAAAGTAGAATTATTGTAACAAAACTATCACATTCCATTGCATAATGCTCACTTCTCAGTGATAGCACCAAGACTAAACATATACATGTAACTACCTCCCTAGCCCATATTGTCATAAAAAAAAGCTAAAGGTCTTGTGTTCGAACCCCCAAAGATTACAAAGCCTCCAACATTTCATCATAAAAAATACACATAGCCTCCTCTTTTGCCAATATTTGATCATGCTTATATCCTTAACAAATCCTTATGTTCGATTTGAAAGAGATAACCCCACAACACTCCAACTCCTATCTTTTTAAGAAATGCATTCAATAAGTGATGGATCCCTCCAATAAAGCATGTGAAGTACAACATAGTGAAACACCTCTACCTTTCTAGGGGCCTCGTGGTCCTTCTGACATGCCAAACTTATCAATGCATCTTGCATCCTCAAAGGTAGCATGTGATCCTCCCTAAAGATTTGTTAAGCTTAACCTCTATTTCCTTTTTTTTCAAAACCCTAATGACAGGTCTACCTCTTTCGTCATCATCTTCCCTCAAACACCAAAATTTGTTTGAATTTGCCTAATCTCTTCCCTCTATAATGAATAAGATTGATACAATGTTGTACTAGAAAATCGTTTGTTAAATATGCATTTGCTCAATATCAATTCACCTACAGGTGTTATAAAATTTCTAGATCTAAAAGCCGCTTTAGATGATCTTTAGGAAAAATATCCTTTGGTGCTACAGAATGGAAAATAAAAAGAAATTTCCTAATAGGTTTAACTTACATTCAGGATGGTGTGAGCTTATTCTAGTGTATTCTTGCTCCCCAAATAACAATGAAAAATGATATATCCATGCCTTTTCTCCAAACTTATTCCATGCACATAATGCTCTACCCTCCAAATTGCATGAATTATAGTTTGTATGAGTTTTCTAACTTGTTGGCGTCCTTCATTCCTTCAAGGTGCCCACTAAAATGCATATATACATTTCATGAGACCTAGAAGTATCATCAACATTAGTTGTTTCTCCTCCATCTAGTAGCATTTTGTATCCACTCTTGAAAAATCAACCAAATAAATTCCCTATATTAAAATCCCACCACATATCCTCCACGTCTTGCTTCTACAAGAAGACCCCCTGCTTCCACATCTTGCTTCCATAACCCTTGTAAATTACATCTTCAGGGAAATCAATATCATGAACAACATCGATTGGTAGTAGCACCCGTTAAAATGACATAAAAAAACTATCCAATCACCACCACTAACAATAACAATGACATGATTTTGCCATCAACAAATTTGAAGCAACTTCTTTAGCAACCACCTTTACACAAGAATTGAGTTCTAACCTTAAAAAAACAATTATTCTTGCCAAAGGATTATTAGGAAGTAGAAGATACTTGCATAAAAAAGGATATCATGTTATTATAGTTTCAACTAGCCATAAATACAGTCCCAACAGACAAGGAAATAAAACTTTACTCAACTACATAATCGAAAAATTCATATATATTGTGAAAGACAAACGATGTACTTACTTAATAACCTTTGTGCAAGTGACAAAAGAACATTTCTCATCTTTTCCAAGGTAATGCTCCATGGAAACCTCAATTAAAACCTCCACCTCTTTAACTACATATATGCATAAGGACCAAGGAAATATTAAATCTCGACCAAAAGAAAGATGTTGAAAATGGCGTTGTGGATTGGAAGGTCCAGGTGGATTATCTATAATATGTTTATTAGAAGCCACTATTAAACCCACCAAAGTAACATTTGCAAAAAATTGAAGCAAATCTGAACATGGTACTCTAACTATGAATTGATACAAAGTTGTTCCGATTTTTTTTAGTAAAGAGGCACTTGCTCATAAACTCAATTTGCCACACCATGACTAGGACGAACTTATGGATAGGGTTGTCTAAATGGTTGTCTCAAATTTTCCATAGATCATTTTATACAAGATAGAACCAAAGGAATTTATGCTATGAGTGATGTGAATAACAAGGAATTGAGTGTGGGTCACAACAATTGAGATTTTGCATGCTAGTTGTAGATGTACCTTGGGTGTATGACACTAGTGCCATTCATTGTCTTAGTCACACACATGCCAAATTTGTGTCCAAGGTTTGTTCCTAATCATCATCCATCGTGCTCTTCTAGATCATGCTCTGATTTGATGCCTTCTTCATTGCATGATCAACACACTTATCCTTTTTCCACTTTTGCTACATATCTTCTTTATGTGGATAGTCTTATTGTAAATGGAAATGAATTTTACAGCAAGGAACAATGCAAAGGGATATTGATCTAATCCCTCTCTCTTGCCCCTACTTCAATGATGATTTCTTTCAATAAGTCATCATTTATGTATATCCACACCATCAACCTGGGCACACCTTCACAATTTAGGGTTTCTAGAGAAGGTTATTGGAAAGTACCCATATGATCCCCAATGGCTCGTAAATCCCTCTAAATGCATAAATGGAGCTAGAGACCCAACGACATAACCTAGATGAAGATCTCATCTTGTAAATAAAATCTTGAGTTGAAGGATTAATATCTTACATTGAGCACCAACACTGAATTCAAGTAAAACCAAGGCCCACCTTCCAAGACTACAACCTTATCTTCAACATTCTTGAACAAAAAATGTAGAAGCCTCTTTCTAGTGGAGAGATATAAACCTTAGCTCCTGCTAACAATACCCATGAAGAATTGATCCAAGTAACTAATGTTGATATGTGTGGTTTTGGCCCACTAAAACTCCCAATTAGTGCCCTTTATGTTAACCCCCTTCACTCCATCAACTATCTGATTTTTCGAAAGGGAAGCATTGAGCTTCATGATGATGGGAGACACCTCTCCCTCCCTCCTGATCAATTTCTTTCTAACCCTAGTTTGTCACCATCATTTCCTTCAACATCCTCATCCTCCATCCTCATTTCATAATCATTCAATTTCCATTTTTTATCACTCATATGGTTACATTTATTATATTAATTTTGGGATAAACACAATTATTTGGCATGCTCTTGCATTGTAATTTAAAACAATCCAATCAATATACACTATGTTGAAATATTCAAGCAACTCTGCAAATTCCTTATATCGAACTATTTATATTGGTTTGATGTACCTACACATTTCATCCTTGGAGAAAACTAAATTCTATTATTTTTTTTGAGGAAATTTACTCGCAAAAAACCCTCCAAATACTTCCCTATGATCCATGGATGGTAAGCGGGGTAAACTGTCAGCCCTAACTATGGGTCCTCGCCCCGGGGGAATAAAGAGATTTGAACCCATGACCAACAATAGGAATGATAAACTCGTGTTTGGCTCTAGACCAATTGAGCTAACCCTTGGGGCTTAAACTAACTTCTATTATACAATGAAACTAATCCCAATTTAATAGACAAGAAATTATCACAACTACACTTTACTTCATTATTTAATAAACACTTTAAGTACTCTTTCATCATTGACCAAATACCAACATGTGCCAAATATTATACAACAACCCTAATTACGTCGAAGACATTTTTTAAGGGATAATTTCTCTATATTTTTCATCATATGTTGACCACATATTGAAAATCAACCACCTTTGAAAATACCTATCACCTTTGTAGACTTTCCTTATTCCTTATATGTAGACACCTGACACCTTATTTTTGTCTCGATTTTGAAAACACTTATTGCCTCTATGGACTTTCCTTATTCATTATAAGTGGGCAATTGCCACCTTTGTTTTCATGATGATTGTATGCATGATTGATCCATTTTCCCCTCATCATATTCTTCTCCAAATTTCCCTACCATTGACCCTCCATAGAGCCATGCATTGAGTCAAACGTGAGAGTAAGAGTAACTTTAATGCATATGCTCCACTTGACATTATATTGGTTTATTGTATTTGGAATTTGGATCAAGGATGTATAAGGTGGCCCAATTGGTCCTTCGAGATGCATACAAAATTGTGAAAATATACTTGTAGTATGGTAGTTAGTTTTTCAAATCAAGATGATCTATATCATTTTACTTGTTCCGAATTTTTTTTAATATCAACCCCACCAAGCACCCAATGTTATAAAACAATGGAGTTACACTCAAAAATCTATCAGAGAAATTGATGATGGTAGACACACTATCTAATGACTATTTCAACCCTTTCCTCTACATCGTGATATATGGTATACAGTGAATCAAATATAGTGTGCACATAAATTTACATTATACATTTTCCTTAAATATAAGCTATATACTCTCTTTATCCATACAATTTTCTCTAGAAAATATATATTAACAAATAAATTGGGATTGGTTGCATCAAGTGAAATGGATTTGATCATTATGTCATCAACCTCCTCCTATGCATCCACCTTCTTTGATGTATGCAAATGATGAGTCTAAGTGAAGAATTTCATTGGAGGACATGATCATTCAAGATAATGGAAATAGAAGTTGAAAAATACTTAACATGAAGTGAAAAGTTTAAGAATGTGAAGGCGTAGTTTAAATCATTTATTTTTTAAAGGATAAAATGCCACAAACACCATCCAAGCAAGAATGTGAGGGTGGATATGAACAAAAAGAATGATTAAACCCCAATTTTTATGTTATTTCCTTTAGAAAAAAATTCATTCCTTTGATCCACGCATGAAGATCAATGTTTTTCCACCATAATCAGGCCCTACATTTTTCATTTCTCTGATAATGGTGGAGTAATTTCCTTATATCATGATCGAGTTGATGTGATTTTCTTCACTAGAGAGTGTGCAAAATATTTGAATTTATTTTTCAAAGATATCGATATGCATTAATTTATAGCCTAAGTGTATCCTTCTCGTTGTCCCTCAGGTTGTTCCCTCTCTCACAAAGGGGCCAAATGTTAGGGCATAGTGTGCAGGACACACCTTTCCATGCCACTCTAGACCTTTGAAGCTTAGAGTAGATTTATAATGGAGATAAGCGGTGCATGGATTTAACCCTTTCTATTTATTAAAAACAAAATAAAAAGGATGTTGAGTTGTATTTTGGAGGTGATAAAAAAGTCAACCAACAAGGGGGTTTAACAGGTTTCAACCATATGAATGATGTTCTAAACCATGGGCACCATAATATAGTTCTACTTGGAAAATAAATCAGAGAAAATGAACAAATATGAGTTGATGAGGAGGCATAACTACTTTCCTAACATATATTCATCAGTTAGAAAACCAAATGGACAAGGCAATCATAGATCCATTGGTTTATTCAACACCATGTGAGACAAAAAATGAAAGAGAAAACTAGCATAACTTGCTTGAATCTATTATTTACTAGTGGAAACAACCTCAATCTCGATTTCACAATAATCCCAATAGTTCATTTATAAAATATTAGCTTGAGTGTTGGGGACTATAAAGTCTCAGGTTTAAAAAAAACATTTCATTTATACAATAAATGCACCAGGGTTTGGGGATTATAGAATCGTATTCTTGGCCCTCATTGCTTCCCTTTGCAAAGTCTATTTCTCAAATAATGCTTACAACAAGAATGAGAATGAAGGAGACGAGAAGTAGAAGAAGAAGAATGTTATTTGTTGCTACAAAAATAGTGATACACCAAGAAAATCTTAAGTTTATGATGATCATTTACATATATTCCACCCTCTTTAGTTGCTGAAATGAACCTTCGATCCTTGAAATGAGAAAGGTATTCTTTCATATAGACTCTGTGAAAAGTTGGGTGAGGGAGGGAACCAAAAAACCTTAAAATTGGGTCAAAATCCATTATTCATCCACCAATGAGAATGCTCCTCATGCACTTTTGTCAGATTCTATTATAATATAAGCCTCTTAGCCCATGACTAAATTCATGGCCAAGCTTGGGATTGTTTTAGGAAGGACATGTTTTCAGTTATTCAATGGTAATAGTGCTTATAGACGACTATTTGGAGCCTTGATATACTTTTCACTTTATTTTGAACTAAATTGGAGGTCCTTTCCCAAATGAACACGAAAGGAGGAGAGGAAATGAGTTTCAACCTTTTGACCTAGGCTAACCTCCAAGGATTATCTATTATTAATAATTTTAATATAAAGGGGTGTAGGACTATCATGCCTAGGTCTTGTTGACACTGACCTACCATGATTGGTTCATTTAGTTACAACAAGGCCTCATCCTTTCAAAAATTTTGGCATGATCATGATGAAATTAGTATTAACAACTTTTCTCAGATTGGATGTATGATGCACCTTCCACAATTCTTTCTATTTAGTTCTCATGAGCATAATATAGTGTGGTGATCACACCCCATCCTTATTAGGACCCAAAATTACGATTTAAAAGGCCATCACTCCTTGCTTCAACCCTTGCAAATGGTGCTTCTTACTCCCTTGAGGTTGCCCAAAGCCTTGTTGATTGCGTCTTTATTTCCTTAATTTATGCTTCCCCTTGCTTAGAGCATTAAATTGAAGTGATTATTTACCTGAAGTTCTATGAAATTCAAACTATCCCCTACCTCTCATGGAGAAAAAGGTCTTGGTCAGGGATAATCCCAATCCCCTAAAGATAGGGGTCCCCTCCCATGGCCTTGTGAAGTTGGAATAAAGCACTTCTCCACAACCTTCTTAGGCAAGCGATGGCCAATGTGGCTCACAAATGGGTAGGTCAACCCTTCAAGTGTAAGTCCCCTTCTTCTGTTGTTGTTGTTAGTGATTCCTCAGATGAGAAGAAGAAAGAGGAGCCCCTCTTAAAGAGAGTCATCCATGATTTCTGTTAGGAGTATAATAAGGAGAGGTTGACGGCCTTTACCCTATCACATTCCAAAGGTGTCATTGTAAACATGGTTTAGCTTAACGAAGCAACTTGTAGGGCCCTAGAAGTTTCAGAGTGTGAAGATCCTTTAGTGCCTAAATTTGTAGTGAATGGTATGATGAATACAAGGAGGTGAAATCTCTTCAAGTGCACATTAGACATGATGTGGTATGTGTGTTCTTTCATGGCTTATAGCTTAAATGGTTAGTGTTAATTTCATCATCCTTTCAACGACCTCCTATCTTATCTAGAAAATACCTTCACTCCCCTTTCCAAATAACTTCTTAGGTAGAATTAGGTGATTTAACAAATCAAGGGGTTGTTAATTAGTGTGTTGCATGGTGAGGATGGCTCTATCCCTTCCTTTGAGGGGGTAAGTGAGGACAAACTTAATGGCATCCTTGCATTTCTTTTATGATATGTTTTACCCATTTGGACAATTTGTAACTTTGTATCTTGTTTTTGGATAATATAATGTAATTTCATTGATTAAGGTATGGAAAGGAGCATCAAACCAATTTATTGATTTGTCTCGACCAATTTCACATGGTATATTTTAATGTGCATGCATATTTCATTCCATAAATTTTGTTTAGGATCCATTTTGCATCGTAAACCTTTATGTGAGTTATGAAAGGGAAAATGTAATCTTGTAACTTTTGAAATTCACTTGGGTCTTTGCCTATCTAATTGAACACAACAATATTCATTTCCCAGTGATGTATTAAAAAATTGAACCATTTATTATCTATCTAACCTTCTCCTTAATCCATCCATTTTCATATCACCCCATGAATTATTGTTTACCATTGATCTATGGGTTGGAAATGATCCAATTCGTTGGTGTATTTTTCATTTCCACAACCCCTCTCCTTTTGAATGATCCTGTGAGATGGCCTCTAATGTTGATCTAGCAGGTAGGGGAAATCATAGTCATTCATGGAATTTCGTGGACCCTTCATAACCATTAATCTAGTGGGTGGTGAAAATATTGGTTATTCACAGCATTTCTTGGATCGGCCCTTCCCCTTTTTCCAAAATGTTGCAAGCCCTTCTTGACTGTTGATTTAGAAAGCAAGGAAAATCTTGGTCATTCATGGCATTTCCACCATTGGTCCTTTCGCTCTTTCCAAAATATCATGGGACCTTCCTAATTGACGATCTAGTGGGAGGGGAGGATTATAGTCATTCAATAAATTCACTTTTCCTTGACCTCCATCATTGATTTAAAGAGTACAAACAATCTAGGTTGTTTGCAACTTTTCTTATAGTCGGGATGATGTAGGGTGATTGTGCCACCATTTTAATAATAGAAGGACAAGTTCTCCATGGATTATTTTTTACCATTTACATGTTGAGCAGAATCGATCTCGACCATTATTGACTTTTTCCCAATGAGGTAATCCCAATTTTCCAAACTTTGCGAGTTGTAAGGTTTAAAACTATGAAGTAAAGAAATGCATACAGATTCTTAAGCAAAACCAAAATTAATCAATGGCTCATATACATAGTACACAGAGATTTACGCTGGAAAACCTTAACCGGGAGAAAACCAACTTTCATTTACACTGGAAATCCTTGGTGCTGCAACTTTCAACTCTTCATTGTATTAATTTCACCATTCACCATACAATATATACAATATTTTAGGTATTTCGTGGCTACCAAAACCCTAATCCCCTAATCTGGGATTAATTTAGAAAACCGCTGAAAATAGAAAAAACCGCCCAAAAACAAATTTGGGATCGTCAGACGTAGTTGTCGAATTTGACACGCCCACACACACATGCAAAGAATATAACACATACCCAACATTCTCCCAATTGTTGTTTTCTTTGCATAGAAGGGTTCACAGGATTACATAGTCAACAATCCAGGGAAACAATGCCCATTGTTACTCTACACTAGGAGAACTTCTCTATGCTCATGGACTTCGTCAATGAATCTGGAACATTCTTCAAAGTGTCAACCTTTTCCAGCAACACCTTCTTTTCTTCAACCATGTCTCTCACAAAGTGATGTTGAACATCAATATGATTTGTCTTCGAATTACAAGCATGGTTCTTTGACAGGAAGATTGCACTCTGACTGTCACACTCTAATCTCATTTCTCTTTGTACCAACCCAATACCTGAACACAATATCTGTAACCATACTGCTTCCTTTCTTGCATGAGTGGTTGCCATGTATTCAAATTTTGTAGTTGAGAGTGCCACTACAACCTGTCTTTTGCTCATCCAACTGATTGCTCCTTCAAATAGGTTAAACAGATACCCACTTGTGGATATTCTGTGATCTAGATCTCTAGACGAGTCTACATCAACAAACCCATGTATCTCCACCACTCTGTCCAATCCTGGTTTTTCTTGGTAGCACAATCCATAATTGTTAGTGCCACGCAAATACCTGAAGACCCTCTTTATTGATGTCCAATTCTCCTTCTCTGGTTTTGACATATACATGCTCAAAACTCCCACTGCATGTTCAATATCTGATCTAGTACAAACCATTGCATACATCAAACTGCCAACTGCACTGGCATACGAAACATGTGACATGTCCTCTTCTTCTTCCTGTGTCTTGGGACACCGATCTGCAGATAACTTCACACCTATAGGAATAGGAACCTTGACCAGCTTACTTCCATGCATATTAAACCTCTGCAACATCATCTCAACATATTTTCTCTGATTCAACCAGAGTTTTATGTTTGCACAATCTCTTTTAATCTCCATTCCCAGAATGAAGTTAGCAGCACCAAGATCCTTCATGTCAAATTTGGAGGATAGTTGTGATTTCACCTCCTTGATAACATCCATGTTATTTCCTACCAACAACATGTAATCAACATACAACACTACATAAATGAAGTGATTACCAACTTTCTTGGAATATACATAGTGATCATCCTTGCTTCTCACAAATCCCAATCCAAGGATGTATGTGTCAAACTTTTGGTACCACATCCTAGGTGATTGATTCAGACCATATAGTGACTTCTTTAGCTTACATACCAACTCTTTCTTTCCCTTCACTACAAAGCCTTTTGGCTGCTTCATGTAGATTTCTTCTTCTAGATCCCCATGTAGGAATGTTGTCTTCACATCCATCTGTTTCACTTCAAGATCAAAAGCAACAACAATAGATAAAAGAAAGCTAATAGAATTTAACTTGGCAATAGAAGAAAAAATCTCACCAAAGTCAATTCCCTCTACCTGGGAATAACCTTTTGCTACTAATCGAGCTTTTTATTTCTCCACTTTTCCTTTTGCATTAAAATTATTCTTAAACAACCATTTTCTACCAACATATTTTCTTCCAGCTGACAACTCAACTATATCCCATGCCTCATTCTTATCCAAGTCATCTATTTCTTCAACCACGACCTTCTTCAAGAGTTTACTATCCTCTGAATTCACTGCTTCCCTAACAGTTATGGGATCATCATCAGTAATAGATAAAGAAAAATTAGAATGAAAATCAAGTGGACTATACCTTTTTGGTTTCCTTCTTTCCCTTACTGATCTCCTCAATATTGGGGTATGAGATTATTCTTCTTATGCTTCATCTTCTTTAGATGATTTAAATTTTGCATCATCCAAATCAAACTCTATTTTCTCAGGTTCTTCTTGCCTTGGTAGGAATTCTTGTTTGGAAACATCTTTTACCTCTCTAAAAATAACATCTCGACTATAAACAGTCTTCTTAGTTTCTGGGTTCCAAAGCTTATAACCTTTCACACCATCTTTATAACCCATAAAGATACACTTTTCAGCTTTATTATCTAGCTTACTCTTATTTTCCTTTGGAACATGTATATAAAAATCACAACCAAACACTCTGAGATGTTCAAGAGAGAGTTTCTTACCAGTCCATACCTCATGTGGAATTTTATCATCTAGCACCGATGAGGGTGATCGATTGACTAGGTAACACGATGTACCCACTGCCTCTGCCGAGAATTCTTGTCCCAACTTGGCACCACTAAGCATGCTCATTGCTTTTTCCATCAGTGTCATGTTCATCCTTTTTGCAACTCCATTCTACTGAGGTGTGTATGGAGTAGTCTTCTACCTTGATATGCCACACTTCTTACAGAATTCTTTGAATTCATTTCCGCATAATTCTCCACCATTATCTGTTCTCAATACCTTTATTTTATTCTCTGTCTGATTTTCTACTAGAGCCTTAAACCCTTTAAATTTATCAAATACCTCAGATTTCTTTCTAAGAAAATAAATCCATGTGTTCCTTGAGAAATAATCTATGAATGAAACATAATACACAGATTTACCTAGTGATGGAACATGCACAAGTCCAAACACATCATTGTGTATCAACTCTAAGATCTTCTTTGCTCTTATAGCACCAGATGGGAATCTTACTCGATTTTGTTTACCATATATGCAATGTTCACAGAAATCAAAATCCAACGTGCAATTAGACATACCTTCAACCATACCTTTACCGTGTAGTGTTTGAAGGCCCTTTTCTCCAATATGCCCCAGTATTTGATGCCACATCATGGTATTCTTTCCAGGGATAGTATCGGTCTTGTCTTCTTTATTTCTCTGCTCAGGGACAATCGAAATGCTACACCCATTAGTATAAGTTCTTCCCAACAACTTGTACAGAGTTCCACACCAAACTCCCCTCATCAACACCATTTCTCCTCGTACCATCTTGCAAGTTCCCTTTCCCAATACAATATCCACTCCTGAATCATCCAACTTGCTTACATATTTTAGGCTCCTAACTAGTTTTGGAATGTGCAAAACCCCGGGGATAGTTCTGATCCTTCCATATTTTATCAACAACTTAACCCTTCCATGTCCCATGATTTTGGTTGTCGAGTCATCTCCTAGGAATACATCACCACCATCATATTTTTCATATTCACAGAACCACACTCTATGAGGAGTCATATGATATGATGCACCTAAGTCGATTAACCATACACCACGACCTGCATGTGTACTTGTAGATTCCAAGTAAACATTACCTCCTTCTTCAGTGGAGGTTTTCACCTTTGTGGAAGAGGTATTATCAGATCCCTTTGGTTTATCAACCTTCTTAGAATTTCAATCTTTCTTATAATGCCATGTTTTACCACACTTCCAACATTTCCTCAAAGATTTTCCTGGAGATTTAGATCTCCCCCACCCTGAAGACTTACCAGGATTCTTGTCTTGGGTACGACCTCTTACAAATAAAGCATCTATGCTCTGACTATCCATGCTTTTCCGCCTCATCTCTTCAGATAACAAGGATGAAACTACATCCTCATACTTCAATGTAGATTGAGTGGTACTACCAATTGCTACAACCAGATTATCTCAAGAGTCTGGCAAAGAACATAACAAATTAATACACGTATCTTCTTCTGCAATCTTAATATTAACATATACTAGTTGACTTACCAGAGTATTAAAGGCATTTAGATGTTCTATCACAGAATCTCCATCCCACAGTTCACAGAATACAATAGTTCCTTGGTTGTATATTCTCTCGAGACATTCAACAACATTGAATTTGCCAGGCAAAGTCGAATAGTACTCCTTTCTCTTCTATCCAACTTCTCCCAATCTTCCTTCGACATACGAGTAGGTGGTGTACTAGTAGTTTGTGTACTAGTAGGTTGTGTACCAGTAGATTGTGTTCCAGTAGACTACGTACCAGTACGTTGTGTACTAGGATCAACAACGATCCATTGTTCTTTGTCTATAAGAAGGTCCTCCATATTGAGCTTCCATAGCTCAAACTGTTTACCGTTTAAATTCTCTATCTCGATTCTAGAAGAGCTCGCCATTTTTCTTTCTACACTCGAATCACCACTGCAAAAGCTCCCACTAAACCCAGATTTATCACAGACCCGAGATAAACTTGATCTATCAAGATCAAGACAAACCCTTAACAACAAAGGTGTCCCCCTAAAGCCAAAAACGAGCTCTGATACCACATGTAAGTTTTAAACCTATGAAGTAAAGCAATGCATACAAATTCTTAAGAAAAACATAAATTAATCAATGGCTCATACACATAGTACAGAAAGATTTTCGCTAGAAACCCTTAACCGGGAGAAAACCAACCTTCCTTGGTGTCACACCTTTCAACTCTTCATTGTATTAATTTCACCATTCACCATACAATATATACAATATTTTAGGTATTCCATAGCTACCAAAACCGTAATCCCTTAATCCATAATTAATTTAGAAACGTGCTAAAAATAGAAAAATCCGCTAAAATATCAAAAACCCTTAATTTGGGATGGTCAGACGCAGTTGTTGAATTTGACGCACCCACACACACACATGCAAAGAATATAACACATACCCAGCACGAGTCATCATCCACCATTGATGGGTGAGTGATCTAGGAAAAACTCGTGAAACTTTTGAGGAAGGTTCTCTAGGGAAAACATTTTGCCACCTTTATCGCCCTGCTTGTACTTTGTGGGAAGAACAAGGCTCATGGTCAAGGATTCAACGTTGAGGAAAATAATGGATTATCGAGCCCCGATAAAAATGAAGTTTTTGAGGATGTCATGGAGTATGTAGGACCATTATCTCTCAAAAAATGAATTTGATATCTTTATTCTACAATGCTAAGAATGTAACATTACTAATAGAAATGACATGTAGTGAGAAAATGGTAGTGTCATTTCCCTCACAATAGAAAGTTACTTAAATCAATTGAAAGATGCTAGCTATGTTGGCATAAGATTTCTCTCCTTTTGTGGCAAACATTCCACCCCACCAAATCACTGCTTGAATTCCACTATTCCTTTGTAGATTTACCCTTATAGAAAAAATAATGCATTACTTTAATTAATGCCACCCTTATAATTGAATCGTCCCACCCTAATTAATTCATTCGTTACACTCTATCTTAGCATTTGGATGGACTAGTTGTACTTGCTTGTTGAGCATAGCAATTATTCATGGAGAATAACAATTGCTCGTCCAATATAAAAATTGTATTATCTTCTTGAAACAACTAATGCTTATTTTCAAATTGCTTGTATGATGCTTATTACGGACATGCAATTCATTTTCATACCTTGAAATCAATAGGAAATGGTGTATTGGGTCAATGGGTTTACTTTGCAAGGCCATCAAGTGTTGTTTTCAAAAAGAAATTGTACATTTATCTACAATGAATACTTTGTAGGCCCTTATTGTAAGTTTATATCGAACTCAACCAAAGGTGAAGTAAGTCCTTAGAGAAACACAACTTAAACTATAGCTTGTAGGTGAGTCTTTAGTTTGTATATTAGTGTTTTTTTTTTTTTTTTTGGGGGGGGGGGTGTGTGATTTATCATTATGTTAGATGATCAACACTACTTTGTAGCTTTTTCTTCCTCTAATACAACTTAAAACAAACTATTCATTGTATAAGTTCAATGGATATGGTCATATTAGTTAGCTAAGAAAAACACAAATGTTGATAGTTGGGTGGCATTTGAAATCTTTTGACACTTATTTTCCTATACCACTAGTGTTCAAAACCATTTTTATTGCTATCCTCATCCCCTGTTATTAGGAGTCCTTGTCAAAGATGATGTTTCCCCCACCAAGTTGAGCCTTCATCATGCCTCGCATTGTCACTATCAACATGATTCTCTGAGCATTACCCCTACCCCAATGTCTTCATCTTCCTCAACCAGAGTTGAGGCTAATTTCATCACTAGTCAAGAAAAGCCTTCAATGACCCTTATTATCTCTAGAAATGTAAAGCAATGATCATTATTTTCCTCAGTTCCTTGGTTGATATTTAATGGTAGGTAGTTCCCTTACACCCCAAGGTGCAAGCTCTATTTCAAAAAATCCAAGCAACTAAAAGACAATGCATACATCCTAATCCAACCTAATCTTTATTGATTGTTTGAGAATGAGCCATTGTTAACTTGGGGGTGATGTCATTGTGCCTCTAAGTCGAAAGTCTAAGGAATATGTCTAGATGCTTCTCTCCTTGCATTCCCAAGTGTAAAACCTTATGCTTCGTTGCCTCAAAGATTGTAGTCCCAATCTTTTTTACCACGGGCCAAACCAATGTCAACAAATTTAGTCCTCATAATTAATTGATATAGTGTAAAGAAACACAACTACAGGGTTATAAATGGAATGCCACGAAATGCAGAGATGAAAGTAAGCGTACCACACGAGTAGTAAGTTGGATCAAGAAAGCAACTATTAATTCAATGTCCTTGGTTTCACTATTTCATTGTAATTAATATGCAACTAGATCAGCGGAGGGCTCCCTCTTCTTAGAAATTGAGAGAAAAGTTTCACCGTTGATTTTCTTTTGAATTAATATGGAGACGTCTCCATTGCAAACAAAATCTATATCCTGAATTGGGATCAAGAATATCACTATTGTGTTTTCTCTTAA
>JZKD02S2050120.1:0-22513 GCA_000966675.3 Picea glauca | reverse complement strand
TATTCATGGATTTACACTCCAACATATCAAACCTCTTTAGTATTTCAATTGCATACTTCCCTTGGTTAAGGAAGATCTTCTCTGGGCTCTGCCAAACCTCAAGACCTAAGAAATAGTGTATTAGGCCTAGGTATTTCATCTCAAATTCTACAATGAGCTTCTTCTTACAATCAATGATGAGATTTTCTTCTCCAGTTAGGAACAAGTCATCCACATACAACAACAATATAACAGGCTCATCATTCATAACCTTGAAGTACAAGTTAGAATCATATTTACTCTTGGTAACACCCAAGCTCGTCAAAAAACTGTCAATTCTTCCATACCAAGCTCTAGGAGATTGTTTCAATCCGTATAGAGCCTTCTTCAACTTGCAAACATGTGTTTTTCTATCTTCAACCTCAAACCCTTGAGGTTGTTCTATATACACTTCCTCTTCAATGACACCATTTAAGAAAGTTGTTTTCACATCCATCTGGTGTAACTTCCATTTCATCTTAGTTGCAAGGGCTATGATGGTTTTGCTTGAAGTGTATCTGGATACAAGAGAAAACGTCTCTTCATAATCAATGCCTTCCTTTTGAGAAAATCCATGAGCTACAAACCTTGCTTTATATTTCTCAATACTTCCATCAACAATATGTTTTATCTTGTAAAGCCATTTGGAAGATACCACATCCTTGCTCTTCAGTCTGGGAACTATATCCCATACACCATTATTTATAATGGATTAGTATTCTTTTGTAATGGCATATGCCCATTATTTCTTTTGAATGGCTTCTTTAAAGCAAGTAGGATCTTCTCTAAGTGATCACACATCAAATCCATATAACTGAAGAATGGCTTGGGTTTCTTGACTTGTCTCATGGTTCCTTCTGGGGCACCATACTTCTCTCCATCTTGAATAAGTTCCCTTTCTTGGGCTTGCTTTCTATTGTGAGAGATCGTCATCTAGGGAGGTTCTTGAGATTCTATTATGTGATGATCTTCTGGAATCTCTTCATCAGGGGAAGTTATGACTTCCCTCACTGGTTCTGCAACTCTGGGAGCTATAGGTTCTTCTTCATATACTTCTTCAAGCTGACATCTCCTTGATTTTTTGAGTGTTGCATATTCATAAAAGGTTACAACTCTACTAATATCAATATGATGGTAACCTGGTATATAAATTCTGAAGGCCTTGGAGACCTCACAGTATCCAAAAAATGTTCCCTTCTTTCCTGAAGGGTCTAGCTTGGCTCTCTTCTCTTTTGGAATGTGTAAAAATATTGGACAGCCAAATATTTTGAGATGGCTTACTTCTGGCTTCTTTCCGGAGAACATATTTTCGGGGGTTTTGAACCCAAGTGCACTATGGGATAATCTATTTTGTACATACACTGGTGTTCTTGTTGCTTCTGCCCATAAGTGCATTGGAAGATCTTGATCGTGGATCATAGTCTTCATTGCTTCCATTATAGTTATGTTCTTTCTTTTTACTACACCATTTTGTTGAGGATTGTAGAGAGTGGTGAGCTCCCTCTTAATCCCTGCATCTCTGCAAAATATTACAAACTCGTTTGAGGTGTATTCTCCTCCATTATCTGTACTGAGTATCTTGATCTTTCTTTCCGAGAGATTCTCTATCGAGGCTTTGAATTCCTTGAATTTACCCAACACTTCATATTTTGATTTCAAAAAGTAAACCCAGATTTTGTGAGAATAATCATCAATGAATGACACATAGTATACATACCCAATAAGAGAGGTTGATGGCATTGGGCCACATAAATATGAGTGGATGAGTTCCAATACTCCTTCTGTTTTACTCTCATTCTTCGGAAAAGGATTCTTTATGTTCTTTCCTAGTGCACATCCCTTGCACACACCTTCACATTCAAATTTGAATTCTAGTAGACCTGTGATTAACTTGCTCACATATGGTAATTCCTTGTAGTTGATGCGATCTAGTCTTATATGTCAAAGTTCACATGGAATTTCAATGGAATGAGTCAAGGCTGCAACTGGGTGACATTTTAGTTTATACAAGCCGCCTTCTTTTGTTCCAATAAAAATTGCATCTTCTATGTTTTTTCCTTTAGGCCACATAATAACTTCTCCATCTATGAAAGAAACTTTGAATCCTTTATTGTCTAAAGATGAGATAGAAAGTAAGTTCTTTGTCAAACCCGGTACATATAGTACATCCTTCATCTCCATTGGGGCTTCTGAAACAAGTTTTTATTTGGACTCTCCTGCTCCTTTGATAGGGTACTGGTAATCATCTCCAAGTGTAACTTTATGGGGAAATTTATTTTCTATAAGGCTAGAGAGAATGTCTCTTTGACCTATCACGTGCTTGGAAGCACCACTATCTATGAGCCAAGTATCCTCACCAGGTGACACTGATTCTGAGAGGGAAGAGATTCAGACATAGTTTTCAATATGTTCTTTTATCATCTTTTTGGGTGGCTCTTCATCTTCAATTGTATGGGCATGGTGCATTTTGTTTCTCTTCTTGTATTCTTCTCTCTTAGCTGGACAATATTTAGCAATATGTCCCATCTTATCACAATCGTAGCATTGATAAGAGGAGAAATCTCTTTCTCTTCTTTGACCTTTCTGAAACCTCTAGAATCTCCTTGGAGGGTGAGATTCTTTATGAGAGTTGTTGAGTCTCTTCTGGAAGTGAGATCTATTCCTTCCTCCTTTAGTATGAGTAGCTAGGGCTTGATCTTCATCTCTTGATAGTACTGCTTCTCAGTTAGCTACTCTTGCTTCTTCTTGAACACATTCATCCCACAGACTGTCAAAATGTAGTTCCTCCTTTCTTGCACAAATGGTTTGGATGAACACATTCTAAGGTCTTGTGAGACCATTAAGAGCTGTCATTATGAGTCCATCTTCATCTAGAGTATCTCCAATTGCTTCTAGATGTTCCTTGAATTGTGATATTCTAGAGAAATATTCATGAATTGTTTCTCCTTTCTGCATCCTTGTGCTTTTGAGTTGAGTTCTTAGATTCATCTTTCGGTTGATGTTCTTTCCTTCACACATTCTGGTTAGGGCATTAAACATTTCTTTTGGAATTTTCTGTGAAGCCACTTGAGGAATCAAGTGATCTTTAATAGAGTCTGCAATGATTCTTTTGGCCCTAACCATGTCCCTCTGGTGTTTTTCTTTAGTTGTAGATGTTAGTATTATGGTAGTTGCAGGAGGTATTTACCTCCACGTGTAAACCTGACAAGGATAGAATACTACGAGAATCAAGAAGAAACTCTGATGAGTTGTCTAATAACCCTAGAAGACTTTTCGGCTCAATAAGATAATTTATATTAGGTTATTAGCCTCCAAGAGAAGAAATCGGCCAGAAATAATAATATATATTGAATAGACAGATACCCATAATGAGAAGTCGGCCCAGGCAGTTAGCCATAATTAGTATAAATATAGGGGGCCAGTTCTCATTCTGGCAGGCAGTCTCAAAATTGCAGAGCAGCCACTTGTGCGCACTGCAATGCCCAGTTTTGTGCACAGATTTGAGGAGAGTTGTCGGTGTAGCTGTTGCAGCTAGCAGTTATGTTTTGGCTTGGAATATTTCTTGGCTAGGGTTTGGAATATCTGATCAGATCTTGTTGGTGCACTATCCTTGGGAAAAGTGTGCTACCCTTGTTTAGCTATCTAGCCTAGGGTTTGGTTCCAGAGTGATTCTCTGTCAAGGTTAAGGTGCTCGGAGGCTGGCTTCGGCCTATGGTTGGGTGACAATAGAGATATTTTCAATGGTAAAACGATCACATCCATTATATTCTAACGGGTTATGGGCCCACACCTCCTTCATTCAGTCTAACCGCTGGAAGAAAACATAGCCAAAAGGAAATTAAGCTCGTTGAAGCACTACCGCTAAGGTTACTAGCAGGTGCAGTTGCAGAAACCCTAATCCTCTCGTTGAGACACCTTAAGTGAAGATATTGACCTAATATCTGGATAGATATGTGCGCCCTAGCCTAGCGCATCTCCTGGTACTCTCAGCAAACCAAGACGTCAAGTTTGAGTTTGTGGTCAAATCTAGGGTTTGACCAAGTCAAAGCTGCTATGACTTATTCTATGAAGTTAGAGAACAATTTAGATGGAGCCTCTAACTTCAGAGCATGGAAGACAAGGATTGACCTCATCTTTGCCAAGAATAAAGTGTTGGATATCATGAAAGGAAATATCGTGGAACCAAAGTTTGAAGAAGGAAAAGAGAAGGAACCACAAAACGTTGTAGTTATGGAGAAGTTCAAAGACGGTGACATCAATGCCATGAGTATCATAGTGGAATCTATAAAATACAACTTGATACCCTACATCTCCCATCTTGACTCATCGAAGAAGATGTGCGATGCCCTAACAAATCTCTTCTCGGTCAGAAACATTGGACAAGTTATGAGTCTGAAGAATGAGCTTCGTGACATGAAGATGAATAATGAGGACAACATAACATCATACTTTGTGAGGATCTCCCAATTAAGAGATCAACTATAAGGTATTGAAGAGATAATTTCAGAGAAGGAATTGGTAAACATAGTACTCAATGGTGTTCGCAAGACGTGGGATGCATTTGCCGCAAGCATGAACACAAGAAAGGAGTATCCTACATTTGAAGAACTTTGGACTTTTTGTGCTCAAGAAGAATCCAGGATTAGTGCAAAAGAGAAACCCCAAAAGAAGTACGATGATCAGGGCTTCACAGAAAGATTCAAGAATTTTAGGAACAAAAGGAAGTTTGGATCAAGGAGGAAGCCAAATCAAGAGAAAGACATTTCAGAAATACAATGCTTCAACTGTCGAAAGTATGGTCACTACAAGAATTATTGTCCCAAGCTAAAGAAAAGAAAGGAGAAATAGGAAGCATCAGTTGCCGAAGAAAAGGAACCTACAAAGAAGACTAAGCAGGATGAAAGAGACTTCCTCTTCTAAAGGTAACAATACTCTTCTTATTTCTTGTACATATCTTGTTTGCATCGTCTCTGTACATATCTTGTATATCTATCTCCTGAAAGATAATGTATTCCAAGAATAACTATACCTATGGAAGAACAACAAGATACGGATGAATATCATTAGATAATACACATGAAAGGATGAAATACGTCAAACAAATCATGTGAAATCTATTGCAAGATAATCCGAATCCATCATGAAGAGACTTAGAAGAAGAAAATATAGAAAGAAGTCAGCAATCAAGAGGAAATCAGAGAAAGACTTATGACGTTTTTGTAGAAGACAACAAGACGGAAGCTTGGACTCTGTCAGACAAAGAGAGCCAATTATATATTGCAGTAGACAACAAGGATGTAAATGGAAGCGTGGACTCTCCCAGATGGAGGGATTTGATTATACATCACCAAAGAGAAGAGCATGCATGAAGCAAGGATTAGGAGGGAGCTAATCCTATGATCCATTGAAGATGATGATGTATGTATCCATGGTAGCATCCATGAAAGGCAGTACATGTTCAGTTCGACCTTAGAAAAAGACTTCTTAGAAGAGAAGCCTTAAAGTATCCCTGGTTTTCCATCCACATCCGTGATCCTATGATGAAATAAATAAATGGAATCCTTAGGGCATGGAATCTATAAGAAACTCCATGGACCCAAGAGCTAAAGAAAAATATAAGAAAGAACATGAAGATTCCAAGAAAGAAGAGAAGCCTGAACAACCAGTCATTGTATCGAGAATCACAAGATTACCAGCCTGATATGAACTCACTAAAAGCAATCAAGCAGAGGAACTGAAATTTGTGAAGAAGAACATTGTATGAAAGACTTATGAATGAAAGCATTGCAAGATCAAAGACTAGAGGTTCTCCCAGATGGAGGGAGAAGACTATGACGATTACTTGTTCCAGTAAACCAGACATACCTATACATGAGTCTTTATATCATCCACAATATCCATGGGTTGGAGTTCTACATCAGATGAATGCAAAGAATGTTCTCCAGAGAAATTAAACAAAGAGCATATGAAGAGCAACCTCAAGACTCTGAGGCATACCAAAAAGAGACCCTTGTATGACAATGGAAGAAAATAACTTGGTGGAGAACCTCCAGTGCACAACAGAAGCGTGGTGAAGATTTCCTATAACAAGATATTGTATCAAGATGATTACTCAGAAGATCAAATCTCATGATGACAGAAGAAGTGCCACATGGACATGTTCCAGTTTTCCAACAATGATATGTTTTATTGATCAGAGCTACATGAAGCCTTCAAAGAAGACCAGTGATCCAGAATGAAGCACATTTGAAATCAAGCATTTCATTATCCATGATGAAGTTCAAAAGGGAGAAAGAGGTTCTCCAATACATATCTCCACAGATGAGAAGATAAACAAACATCTTGGTAAAGCTTTTGTCCAAGATAAAAGAGTTTGCGTACTCAAGCTAGAGCTCATGGAAATGACTTCCTTATTGAAAAAGGAAGAGATGATTTCCAGGTTGGGAGCTAGGACTGATATGTATTGACTTATGGACAGTCATTTTTCAGTTCGAAAAATGGTCCAGGATGAACAGTTTCCTTTCTAGTTCGGAAAGTGGATTGAGATTTCTGACGGACAACAATTTCTCATTGTGGTTAACTTGGGAAATGGTCCAGATTGTTGATGTATCATAGACAACGACTTCCCATTGTGGTTAACATGGGAAGTGGTCTAGGGAAGTCTCTATTTTTTAGGGTTAATCAAGAAGACTGGCCTGCCTCCCCGGACAACGATTTCTCATTGTGGTTAACATGAGGAATGGTCCATTTTGGAGGTTGCTACAGGACAATATTTTCCTCTTTTGGTTAACAGAGGAAATGGTACAGACATTCATTCCTTAGGGTTTATACATTCTCTCCAAGGTGCACTTTGATTAGTGTAGGAGGAATGGCCCAGGGTGGGGAATGGTCCAGGCTCAGCAATCAGGGACAGGCATTCCTTAGGGTTTATACATTCTCTCCAGGGTGCACTTTCATTAGTGTAGGAAGAATGGCCCAGGGTGGGGAATGGTCCAAGTTCAGAAGACAGGACAATTATTCTTCCTTGCTTGAGAAGAATAGTCCAGATATCTCAGTGTTCTACTCTAAGGGAAAATATTCTTTCAGATCTCACATATGTGAGTGAAAGATTGGCCCAGATGATTCATTTTATATCATAACTTTGTTTCTATGCAAGTTGATATCAAATGATTGTTATGAAGATTATATGACAATAGATGTATACTACTGTGGTGGATGTGTTCCACTGTTTGTGACTATACGTTGTTGATCAAGTACTTGTGTGTTACTTGGTGTGGTAGTGTACCACTAGATTGTAGTTATGTACTACTATGGATAGACACAGTTATGTTCTATTTTGTTTCGATTTCCTTGAAGACTATCAACAGTATTGGAAATGATTATCAGTTAGATGGATAATCAAAGGACATAGATTTCCCAGAAGAAAAATGGTTCAGAGCATTTACTCTTCTAGATTAGAAGAATGGCTCTTGTATCACTCTGTGGAGTGAGCATCATGTCTGATTACTCAGATAGAGTATGGTTTCGAGAGATGATGCAATTGATGAAACTGATGATGATGGTGGTGCTCATGATCTAGTCATGATCTAGTCTATACAACTATGTTGATGCTACCGGGTGAATGGTATGTTTTTGTGCTCAAGACCATTACCTGTGATACCTCCCTAGCTAGGAGGGAGTGTTGATATTATGGTATCTACAGGATGTATTTACCTCCACGTGTAAACCTGACAAGGATAGAATACTCCGGGAAGCAAGAAGAAACCCTGATGGGTTGGCTAATAACCCTAGAAGACTTGTCAGCTCAAGAAGATAATTTATATTAGGTTATTAGCTTCCAAGAGAAGAAGTCGGCCAAAAATAATAATATATACTGAACAGACAGATACCCAGAATGAGAAGTCGGCCCAGGCAGTTAGCCACAATTAGTATAAATACAGGAGGTCAGTTCTCATTCTGGCAGGCAGTCTCATAATTGCAGAGCAACAACTTGTGCGCACTGCAGTGCCCAGTTTTGTGTGCAAGTTTGAGGAGAGTTGTCGGTGCAGTTGTTGCAACTAGCAGTTACGTTTTGGCTTGGAATGTCTCTTGGCTAGGGTTTGGACTATCTGATCAGCGCTTGTTGGTGCGCTATCCTTGGGAAAAGTGCGCTACCCTTGTTTGGCTATCTATCCTAGGGTTTTCTTCCGGAATGATTCTCTGTCAAGGTTAAGGTGCTCAGAAGGTGGCTTCGGCCTATGGTTGGGTGACAATAGAGATATTGTCAATGGTAAAACGAGCACATCCATTATATTCTAATAGTAGAATCGGTAGATTCTGGTACATATTCTTTAATGAATCTTGCTAGGTAATTCTCTTCAAGAATGAGGGAAATCCTATACTTCCAGGCACAGAAGTTATCCACACCTTCTAGCTTGTCAACAAGCTTGGTGTTTGCAGAAATCTTGACTTGTAGCCGGAAAAATGACCAAAAAATGAAAGTGCTTAGAAATTAAATTTGAACTTACCAGGAGATGTGCTTGGCTAAGGTGAGTATCCTGGTGCAGTCAGATTTTAGAAAATCCAAATTTTACCCCTTCAAACTGGGCCTGCGGAAATCTGAACTGGTACTTTTGGTACTGGTTCTAGTTTCCTGGTTTTCTAGTACCAGTGAAAACTAGGGTTCACTTTTAGGGAGTTCTGTTTGCTAGAAAAATGCACTGAGGATGCCAAAGAGTTCGCTAGGCTAGGGCACACTTCCTTGATGAGTTTTAGGCTGAAATTCCTCTTCAATAAAAAATCCCTAATTTTCTTGTACGACAATAGTGACATTTTTGCTTATCCAGTGAAAGGTTTTCTCTTCATCTTAGCTTTGATTCCATGTTAATTTTTGAGATATTAGTAGGGTTCTTTTAAATTTACTAGATAAAAATAGCATAGGTAGGATAACTGAGAGAAACATAATCACAAGATACACAACATTTATCATGGGAAACCTTCATGGGGGACAAAACCCAACAAAAACTTCCTTAATATAGATAGCCAATACAATGCCAAGATAATAAACCAAAACACTAGAGAATATCCAACATTGAGCAATGCGCCTCTCTCTTCCTTCTTCTCCCAACTGCAGCTACCAAACTTGTCACTTGATGAGTGAATGAGTGAGTGAACAAATGAGGTGCTAGCCTCCTTTATTTATACTAGCTGGCGGGCGCTGGAAAGGTGTCTCTTCACTAGGCAAGGTCGACTTCTCTTCTTAGTGATTAAAACCACTTTAATTAGGCCTAGGGGACAATTACATATCCCGACATGATCAATCCACAAAACGAGAGTGATCTGATGAAGAATAACTCAATAATAAATAGAATACTCTATGCAGTTACAATATTTCAACAAGTTGCAAAGTTATTTTTCAAACATGTGACGTTGTGGGGTCTCCCATTGAACATTGTGTCAAATAAGGACTCGAAATTCACAAGGTGGTTTTGGATGAAGTTGTTCAGACTTGATGGAACCAAGTTGTTTATGAGTTTGAGCTATCATCTACGAAGCAATGGGAAGATTGAGCATGTCAACAATGTTTTGGAGTACTTAAGGAATTTTGTTCATGAAAACCGATCGAAATATCCTAAGTTGTTGGACTTAGCTCAATTTTGCTACAACATGCATAAGAGCTCTACTACAAGGTATAGGTCATTTGGGTTGGCCACCAAGCAATAACCGATGGCACCTCACATAGTTTTGAAAGGATTTGGGAGCAACTCATTAACATTAGATATCCCTAAGGGATGGCTAGACAAAGTGGAAAGGGCATGTGTTCAATTGAGAAAGGCCACCAAGAGGATGAAGCATTGAAAAAATCTAGGAAGAAGAGAAGTGGAGTTTCAAGTTGGCAACAAGGTCTTACTCAAGTTCAACAAAGCACAGTTCAAGTCTACAACAAGTGTGGCAAGCACACTATTGTGATAGTATGAAGGATCGTTTGAAGTGCTTGAGAAGATAGGAAATGTGGCATACAACTTGAAAATTTTGAAGCATTTGAGAGCCTATCATCCAACTTTCCATTTCAATGAGTTCAAACCTTGCAAGATTGATAAGGATTATCCTAACATGGTAGGCCCATCCAGAGAATCTGCACTAGTCTCAAATAAGTTCGAAAGGAAAGTGGAGAAGGTATTGGCCCACGAGACCATTAAGCATGGAAAAACGGTCCACCATGGGTACTTCATCTAGTGGAAGAATATGCCTAGAGAAAAAAACCAGGAGAAAAAAAAATCACTATGGTAGTATGAAGACAAGGGCCAAGTGTTTGAGGAGAAAAGTCTCGACACACTTATACGAACACTGATCGAGCATTGTTAGTGTTAGCACATAGAATTGTAGGGGTAAAAAAGAATCACTTTGGTTTTGTTTTTGAGTCACATATTTGATTTTTTACATCATTACCTTGACATGTCACACCTCCACGTTGTATCCAAGGTTCCCTTTGTCTCCATCTATCCGTGTAATTGTCAAGTCAAAGTTGGTTGATGTGTTGCCAACTCACTAGGAGAGTTCACAATGTACTATAAGTACTTTATGATTTCAAATTTGTCATCATTGAAATTATAGGATCATGTCAAGGAGGATTTATGGCTTTCAAATCCTACCATTTAACCACTTCTCTAGGGATTATGTCATACCATCAACTAACATCCTCCTCGAAGTGTGCAATCTATGTTTGACAGACGCTGCAAATTAGCGCTACGAACCGGTTGAGGAGGAGCATTAGAGGTTAGATAGCTTGCAAGCACACATGTTCAACTTTGATGGAATCTACATCAAGCCCAGGTTTACCAGATACTCCATAAGGTTTTTCATGTTGTTTTAAAGACTAAAAGAAGGGTTTTGGCTTACTCATCTATTGGCGTTCTGAACTGGCGTTGTAGACTGGCGTTGCGAACTCATTTCTTGTACTAGAGCCTTCTAAAGATTTTATCATAACTTTTGAATGGTGACCAGGTTTCTTCTGAAATGATTTTTGGAAAAGCATGATATTGGTATTGGCCTTCTGACCAAAATTCAGCCTAACCCAATTTGGCATTTGAGAGATAAAATTAAAACACCAGTGCACTGCAAACTAGCGCTACGAACTCATTTCCTGTAGCATATCCTTCTAAAGATTTGATCATAACTTTTGAATGGTTATGTGGGTTCTTATGAAATATTTTGTGGAGCATGATATTGGTGTTGACCTGCTAACCAAAATTCCGCCTGACCCAGTTTGGCATTTGAGAGATAAAATTTAAACACCAATGCACTACAAACTCTCTCTTTTGCATAGTTTTTGGATATTCGTCTTGTTTGGAGGTTGCCACCTGTCAAGGAGGGTTCAAATGAATTTTCAGAGATCAGTTAGATGTTAAAGGACACATGCACCTAAGATTTATATCCATTAAAACTTCATGCTGTGAGTTGGAAACAAATTTATTAAAGACTTCCAACAACTTCCTGAAAATTAGTAGTTTGTTGGATTCTTGTCTCTCTGATTGTTGCCACCTATCTCCAAGGCCTAGAATCCAATAGAAGAGTTGGGTTTCGACCTCCTAAACATATTTTTTATGTTATTTTCTATTTAATGGGTGAGAGGGATCAAGAAAATATTGGATTCATGATCCAAGAGAGGAGAGATCTAGAGGAGAAGTCGAGTTGTTCATTTGTAAGCCCGAGGACATGTGTTGTAGGCATTTATGCCATTAGAGATTCATGAAAGTTGTGATACCAGACTTTTTTTCTCTTGTTTCCATTCTTTCTTATCATCTTGCTTGAGTAATATTTACAGATTTTGAATATCAAAAGTTTCCTTTGGTTAATGGATTCATGAGCTGCAAAGGATTTGTGGTAATTTCCTATTAATCATAGATTATTGTTTAAGCAATCTTTAATCTATCTTATAGAAATGATCTTTGTTATGTGGATATTATTGTTTTTGTTTACCTTCTATTCTTCTACCCATATTTGCATAAGCCTTTTGTCTAGTAGACAACCTAATTGCATGTGATATGCAAAATGTTATGACTCCATACCCTATAGAATGTATTTGCAAGCAGTATGATGCCCTGCCTTTTACTCTTCTCTTGTTGATCCACCAAGTATAACATGTTTTAATCATTTAAATCAAATGGGTAATGGGCTTATCCTCTAGCAATGTGAGGGTGATTCTCAGTGATAACATTTTTGGCGTTGTTGTTAGGGACGAAAGTGAAGAAATCTTCATGGGAGAACGACAATGATCAGATCCAGCTCTTGATGGTAGATAGGAGCAGGACACAAGATTGACTGCAATCTTCTATCTGGCGACTCCAAATTCATCATAGATGAATCTATGGGAGACTCCACTAGTTTGAAATGGACAAGATTATTGCTCAGAGGTATGCAATTTGTGATTTCTCAAATATATTTGGTTTTCCAAACCCTGTTCCTGATAGAAGTGAATGGGAAGGCTTCATTCTTAGGTTTAGAGGGGAAAATTGAGAAAATTCAACTGAGTTTTTACTAGATTTTCATGAGTGCATACTTAAGCTGAAAGTTATACATGAAGATTTCCTCATCAAATTGTTTACATACTCTTTAGATGGACCAGCTCGTGATTGGTGTAGATCACTCTCGGTTGCTTGTATTACTTATCTAAGACATTTTCATGTTGTGTTTCGTCTGTTTTGCAAAGAGAAATTTGTTATTGATTTCCTTTATCCAGAATGTTGTTATGAATTCGATTTTTTGAGTAAATAATCAAATAGTCGTAAAGAGTATGTTGCAGTAGAGGACACTTTTCATAATGATGAAGATGATGATGATCTTCAAAGTGATAGTCAGGATGTAGATACTTTTGGCATTGTATCAAAACTATCCACTGTTTTAAGTTGTCATGAAAATCAAATTGTTTCATTTGAGTATTCAAATGATAATGAGTAGATCGATATATCATCGTGTGAAAGTTTTGAATCTAAGCCACAAGAATATAGTGAAGAAGATAAGGAAGAATTGCAGCAGCAATTGGAATTCTCTTTATCACCTATTGTTGAGCAGAAAACTCCAATGATCAACGAGGAGAATTCTATCATTTATGTACTTGCACTTGAAAAAGACATAAAAAAACATATGAGTAGCTATGAAGTATATGAGTACCATCATTTTATTGATGAATCAGCCTTCACAGAGGAGAAAAATGGTTTTTTTAACCAACTAGAAATGTCTTGTCATAAGTTTCATGATCCTGTGGATTTTTACATAGAGATATATGTTTCAAAGGTTTCTTATGATCCATTTGTTGGTATGATTTCATATCATAGTTGTAAGTATCCATTGCTTATTAACCTCTTGTTGCAAGCCTCATATCACTTGAAGATTCTTTCGATCAGTTGCATGGAAGGAGTTATTTTCATTAGTTTGATACTCACCTGGATGCATTGGAAGTATGACTTCAATTGAGTAAAGTTATTCAACTAGGTAGTTTAGAGTAGGATTATGTATATAAATAAGCTTGCTATGAAAGCATTTGGTTTGCAGTGAGTGTTTTTTAGTTTTCAGTAAATGATCAGAGTTTCTCTCAATGAATAGACTCTACACAATATCATTTATCAGTCATGAAATCCAATCCATGAACAGACAAGTATACACAGAGTATAAAAGATAGATCAACAACTCTGAAACAAGCATCTGAATGATATGGTTCAAATTTGAACCTTGTTGTCTACAATAGGACCATGTTGTCAAAAAGAGAATTAGGCCTTTAATGAATTGAAGAATGAATGAAAAACTGGACTATCTCATGAAAACAAATGAGCAAACCTTAGTATTGTTTTCTCTTTCTCTTCTCCCCTTGTTCTTCCTTCTCATTTGGCTTTTATGCATTCCAAATTAGTTGAAGTAGTTCAACTACCTAATTTAGTTAAGTTAACTAAACTTAACTAATTTCAATTTAGGGGAAGTAATAATAATAATTACGGTTCTTTTATTAAATAATAACTAAGTAGGTGGGACCCCTTGTGACTCCCTTTTATTTATTTACAAAAATAAACACAATTAGACAACCAATAAAACGCATGCCTCCTTGTGGCTCCCATAATTATTTCCACAATTTGAAATTTAAATATCAGAAATATTTCAAATTATATCCAAAACATGTAAATATCCACATTATCCAAAAAAATAGTTTGTTGTCCAAAACTTTTTGCAGTCTGTTGTCTTCAACAAATCAATTATAAACACATAAATAAAAATCCATATTTTCCACTTTGAGAGGCAATCATTCTTCTGTCATTGTTATCCCCTTTGGACTTCCTTGAATTATCCTTAGGTTGGGTGGAACCTTGAGGCTTAATTTCACTAATAACATGGGAGCAATCATCCCTCAAGTGCATACGGGAGGGCACCGAATTTGTTGAGTCACTTGAAGGAGATGAGGGGAAAGCAGCATCATCTTTACCTTTGTCTTGCACATGGGGAGCCTCAGTTTTGAGTTGTTTTCCAGCGTGAGAGGACTGTACAAGTGAGTTTGCAAAAGAAATTTGAGCATTTGGGTTTACAGGTGGAGGAAGAGGAGGCAATGACAATTTGGGCCACCCACGATGGTGGGAGAATATCGGATGAACAATCTCTTAACATCCATCATTTTTTGGAACTTCTGGTTGCAAAGATACATGGGGAGGCACAAGTATACCAGGAACATTTTGGAGTTGGAAAGGAGGCCTCTCTGGTTGAGGATTAATTATCCCTTGCCCAATCCAATTGAAGAATCCAGCTTGAAAAAACTGGTTCAACTCCTGAGGATCAACATCAAAATGAATTGAGAATCTGGGCCTTCTAGGACCTCTGTTCTAGTAACCTCTTCCCCTATTGTTTATTCCATGAATTTTATGCTGAAGAAACTCATCATGTAAGCAACAATTTATTAGAAACTAGCCCTTAACAGACCATACATGACATTCTCTTTATTTGAAACAAAGTTTTTCTCAGAAACTGACATAAGACCCATGCAATTCAATCTATGAAATTTATTTAATAATTTCCAAATGAGCAGGGAGTGGAATTGGGTTCATGGGATATATGGGGGGATTGTAATAAGCGAAAAAGTGATATCATGACAGGGAGTAAGAACACGAGTACTGCTCAACAATTCATTAAATAATTGATTATGCAAACAATACCAAAATATATCAGATGCCACATATTTTTGTGTCATCTTTTACCACTGTCATACAGAGTTTTAATTTTATTTTATTGAACAGGGCGTGTAAAAATAAAATCGGGATCGTGAGGGGGTTATAATGAGAGAAAAAGTGAGAATGTGAGAGGGAATAATACAAATATTGTTCATGAAAATAAATTAAATCAAATAATAATTATAACTATGTTCCAATCACAATCCAAAAAGCATCCACTTTTAAGACCAAAACCATTTAATTGTCCCTTAATTGCAGACATAATGTTTGATGCCTTCAATACAAAAAACAATTCAATTGCCCATAATTCTTCAATTGTATCAATTTGTGCATTCTATACAATAACTATGCAAATATCATTTCCAATTCCACAGTAACATCATAACCATTGAGCCACAGTCCTACATGCTCCAATGCTAACCTTTTCCTTTTAAAACAAACATAATATGCACAATGATTCCCATTATCCATATCCAATGTTCAATTATTGAAATCAAATAATAATAGACTCGGTATTAACCACCAACAATTGACTTCCCATACTGACTGACACAGTCCACCGTTATCCAAACAATAATCGGGCCCGATTTAATCACACACGGGTCTTCAACAATATAATCGACATCAATCTTGATTCAACAATAGAATTTAACCAAAAACATGTATCTATGAGCCTGAGATTCATGTGCATTAACATTTACAAACTTCCCTTTAAAATAAATGCTCAATAAAAGACAGAGCCATATAATGCGCAAGGAGAACATAACCAAATCATACAACCATGTGTCTCATTTAATCTTGAAAGGACCAAGATCATGTTTGATGAACCAATCACACACACAAGTGCCTTTGAAACTTAAATGGAATTATGATCTTGCTAGGATTTAACACAACAATGAGTGTAAAAACCATAAATCGATCAAATGGAAAGTTCTCGGGATGTAGGTAACCCATATCCTTTTCCTTTTCAAAACAAATTTATCACAAAGGGGAATACAAAGACTCAATCAAGAGATGGTCTCTGAAGTCAGAGAGCCCGTAATACTTTTTTCAAAATTACCACAGTCATTTTAACTTGTAAACCAAAATCTTGACAGAACCCAAAGGTGCCCGAGGGGAAATAGAAACATGTCGAGCTCAATAGAACCAAGTCGGGTTCTTGGGAATTTCCTTAATCTTTGAAAACATAGAGAGCTCGTAATCATGTTACCTCCTAAAATAGGTTACCACTGAGAAGCAACCACAGGTAATCAAGTATACTCTTGGAAGAACAGAGAGTCGTGCTCTTTTGATATAACCACAGTCTTTTAAGTTATAACCCCCAAATCTTGACAAAGCTAAAAAAATGCAAGAGTAGAAACAAAACAATTCGAACTCAACAACCAAGGCACACACATATGTCTTTTAAAACGTTATTGTAGAGAGGAAATGAGGGCTGGTTTAAACAAGGAATAATTCTCGAAGACGCGGAGAGACCATGTCTCTTCCAAACACCAAAGAGGTCTATCACCCTCGAAACAAATTTGGCAATGAGTCTTACCAACATATCATTCATCCACTACAACATAGATGAGAAGAGTGAATGCTTAAAACACTTGTGAAAATAATGTCAGAGAACAACCCGTGGCCACTCGATACATATTTAATATTCTAGGCAATACAAATATTGGATTGTTAAATGCTCTCGATGATAATGACAGTGAAGAAAAATCCATAACAAACAATAGCTAGGGGCTCGGCCAAACAGAGCAATAAAAATTCCACTGTCAACAGTTGCATTGCAACCTGGAGAACAAATCACAACAACGACCGAGACGAAAATGGGTGAAATCACTAATACTCAGACTGGTGGTAAAACCCCGCACAAATAAAACTCGGATCTAGTTGGACCATTATCATAATTTTTCACAGAGAACCAAAATAAAACCCCAAGTTGACTGTCATTTATTTTAACCAATGCACAATATTTTCAAAACAATAACTCTCATTCATTTATTTTAAAATGTCAACATTCCACAATAATCACAAAGAACATCATAAACACAACATTGACACACAGTCAAAAACTCAAGAAAAACACAGAACCCATGAAATCTTGAGCCAACAAATTGATTCATAATACAGAGGGACCATCATGGATGGAAAGCAAAGGAGCCATACCTCGAAAAATCGCTTCAAGGAAGAGTTGGCATGTATTCTCTCTTTCAAAACCTGAAATCGCATAGCTTCCACAACCAATAGAGAAAAATGAAACTATGGCTAGGGTGATGGGCTCAAGGCTAGTTCAGAGTGGTGTGTAGTAAATGCACGTCGCTTTCTCACCTGGACCTATTCAATTCAACGTACTAGCCAACCCATTACCATAAAATCAACCATAAATTCAATGTCATATCCATTCCATAAATTCAATGCCATATCCATTGTATAGTGCGCCACCCAAATCATATCAAAATTTAACAATTACCATATATTAAACACCACCACATATGTCGTACATAAAATCCTTTAATCAAAAGCGCATAGTATAGCATCTAGGTCCACCACTTTCCATTTGTCACTATTTGATATACTTTAAGGTTTATATATAATCTTTTTTCCATAACCTTAGGACTTATCCATAGTTTTTTCCACTTTTTGTTTTGAGCTCCCATCTCATCCTTTATCATAAAAGATATATAAGATTTTTTAATTGATGTTAATGCATAACATAACACCTGTAAAACAACATAATCCTTATATCCATAGCATTGTTTTGTATCGCGAGTGACCATCAACAACATTTAGCAATAATACATCAACCAACCATGTTGTCATAACGAATGAAACCAAGACTGCATCATCAACTGTAGAAGATTGTGTAAGTATCATCATAACAATAACAACATATAAGTGTAACGCATCCATCATAACTCCTCTATTCTACAAGGGGGTCCCACCTACTAGTTAACTATTATTATCAAAAATAAATAATAGAACTTAGCAATCATTTGCGGACAATATTCATCGTTGCGATTTTAATCGTCAACAAACTGGTGACTCCATAGGGAAATTTGTTTCCAATATATTGAGAACTCAGATTGTCTGGTTTCACAGACCATGTAAACATTATATCAAGAAAATAGACATCAAAGTGATTATGCAACAGGGGAAGTGAGCGGTTTAAGGGAAAAATGATAGGGATTTTGGGAATAACTCATGGAAAGTATTAAGTATGAGGGGGTTTATCCCTGTATGCATAATCATTCGATTAATCATGTGGAAGTATTCCTAAATTCAAAGAGAAAAACTTGTTGGTATGCTCTTTTGAATCTTGGAGCGAATGAAAGAAAATGAGAGCATAAATAGGGAATAAAACCAACTATCTTATATAACAACAGTTGAAGCATATAGCAATTTCAATGATGTTTTCAAGGGGAAACATCATGACAGCTGTGTAACCTGATTATTATTGATTAACAATACTTTGCATAATAGCATTGTTGTGGAAAAACTGATCCAACATTTTATTTTGACAAGAAAGGAAGTCAATAAAAGAAACATAATAGCAAGAAATAAAACAGCAGAAATGAAACAACATAAATGAAATAACAAAAATGTAAAATCAAAGCAAATAAAACAAACTATAATGCAGAAATCATTCCATACAGCATTTAAACTTTCAAGTTGGTTCCACATAGTGTTTTAAGTGGGAACCGTTGGTGCTATAGGAAAACAATCGCTCTTGCAAGTCCTTTAGGATATAGGAATTTGCGCCTAGGACAAAAGTGATCTTAAAATGACCCAGACATAACTTTTGGAACTTTGAATGCCTTCCTCTATGAGTTGAATCCCACAACAATACATTCTCATTAAATTTAAATTTGACAGCTTTGGCACTTTTATTGAAATGTCTTTTGACAGTTTGTTGTCTTCTATTTATATTATCCAAGGCAAACATCATTTTCTCCTCTAAAGCCAAGACTGCATTAATTCTTTGAGAGATATCGGAAGAATTTAATTCTTCAACCTGTAGAATTAACCTTAGAGAAGAAAGTTGTAGCTCGGTAGGCAGAATGGATTCTTGACCATAAACAAGTTGGAAAGAAGTGCAACCAATGCTCACCTTGGTGGTAGTGCGATCTACCCAAAGGGCGTAAGTGAGGAGAGTGTGCCATTGATGAGGTTTATCTTCAATGAGCCTCTTAATAATTCTAACCAGATTATTGTTAGTAGACTCAGCTTTCCCATTTCCTTGTGGATAATAAGTTGATGAGGTAAAATTTTAACTCCCAATTTAGCTAGAAACTGGGTTAGCTTAGCAAAAATAAAAACGGGACCGTTGTCTGTAATAATTTCCAAAGGAAGACCAAATCTGAAAAAAAATATAAGTCTCAAGGAAAGAAATCACTTGTTCATCATGTGAATTCTTAAGTGGGACAACTTCAGTCCATTTCATAAATTAGTCGGTGGTTGTCAATATAAACACTTGCCCTGCTAAAGATGGAGGATTAATAGCAACAATAAAATCCAGACCCCATTTTAAAAAGGAAAGTTTGGGAGGACAGGTTGTAAAGGCATAGAAGAAAGGCATTATTTCCTAGCAAACTTCTGGCACTTGTCACAAGATCTTGAAAAACTATAAGAATCATGAAATATTGAAGGCCAATAGTACCCTTTTCTGATAATTTTAAAAGCAGTAGTTTTAGCAGAAAAGTGACATCCTACATGAATAACAAAATTTGAAGATCCATGAGTCTCTTGTAACAATTTAGGTGCTTCCTCATTGATCACACAATGAAGTAACATACCATCGAAAGATCTCCTAAACAAGAAGTCTCCTATAATGGTGTATCTAGAAGATTCGAGACGAAGCCTTCTTCTTTGATGGGTATCTAAGTTATCTGGACATCTTTGATTTTGAAAGTAATACACCAGATCTTTATACCAAGGATGTTCAACTACACGAAGGATTTGATTGTTAATGTAAGACAATGTTGATAAAGAGATATCTTGTTCATCAATTTCTTCACTTACTTCAGCATGTTGAGCTAAGTGAAGGGCTAAGTCACGTCCCTTGATAGTTTTAGAAGTCATGATGGTTAGATCATGATCCTATATCTTTGCAAGTCAATGTGCAAGCTTCCCTAAAAGATAAGTTTATGAGAGTAAAAACTTGACAACAGATAAAGGGACTTTTACCAACGTATGCTTACCTAAGATGAAGTGGCAAAAATTTTCAACAGACTTAACAAGAGCGAAAGCATGTTTTTCAATATAAGAATATTTAAACTCATCATCTGACAAGCGTTGAATCATGTAAACCATTGTTTTTTCATTAACTTGGTCATCATATTGCATGAGGATAGCAGAAACGGCGTCCTCTATGGCATTGGTATATATCATAAATTATTTCTCAAAATCCGGCTTCGCCAAAATCGATGCGGAACTGATTACCTTCTTGATCCCTGCGAAAGAATTTTCGACGTCATCCGTCCAAGAAAAGGAGCAATATTGCTTAAGAAAATTGTGAATTGCTTTGACCATAACAACAAAATCAGGAACAAACCTACAGACAAAGTTGATAATACCCACAAAGGCTTGAACCTCTTTTTTGGAAGTAGGAGCAGGAAGATTCAGGATCGCAGTAATCCTTTCGAGATCTATGCTTATTCCTAAATTAGAGACAATTTTCTCAAGGAGCTTGCCCTTGGTAACACCGAAGATAGACTTAGAAGGGTTTAAAGAAATGTCGAATTCCCTGCATCGCATGAGAATCTTTCTAGGATGATCGAAATGATCTAATTGATTTTTAGAATACACAGTTAATTCATCAAGATAAATCTGAATATTTTTTCCAATCAAATCGTCAAAATCTATTTGCATAGCTCTTTGGAAAGTAGCACCTACATTAGATAAGCTGAAAGACATATGTTCATAATTGAAAGTGCCCCAACGTCTAATAAAAGTGGTTTTATATTTATTTGTCCTTTTTACCTTGATCTGATTGTAACCAGAAAAACTGTCAAGTAAGGACATCATTTGTGACCTACAACTTGCTGCAAAATCATTTCCATATTAGGGAGAGGGAAATGGTCTTTGATACTAGCCCTATTCAATGCGCAAAAATCAACACATAATCTAATATGACTAGTTGTTTTCCGAACGGGAACCAGTTTAGAAACCCACTCAGGATACTTAACAAGGAAAATTATCCCAGATTTCAAGAGTTTTTCCAACTCCTTTAGAATAGTTGCTTCCAGTGCAGGGTTAATGGGTCTTTGTTTTTGCCTAACCAGTTTTATGCCCTCCTTGATAGGAATGGCATGTTGTATAAGAGAAGAATCAAACCATGAAGATCCTCATAAGACCAAGCAAAAACATCTTGAAATTCACTAAGTAACTTAGTGAACTTCAATTTTTCTTCATCAGAACATTGAGCACCTATATTAACATTCTTTGGACAATCGGGTGTTTCAATGTTCAAGGAAATGGTTTCACCCGCTTTCCTTTTTTACTCCTCTTCCTTATGTTTTTCTTTGTTGCCTACATCACTCGATGAAAATGAACTTTCTAGAGGAGTAAGCCCTTCGAGATTTTGTTATCTTCCATGGATATAATTTCCTTAGGTTTATAAGGTTCATTTTGAATGAAAGCACATATGCTCTCATCACTAGGGAAGACCTGCCATGACTCTACATTTTTAGGGATATGAAGATGGTACAAAGATTGAAAAGTGCAATCAGGTCTTTGCGGTAGAAGTTTTTGAGTAGGAGAGGCAGCAAAAACAACCAACATGTCAACCATTGAGTTCAATTCCCTTTTAACATGAGTAATGTTGAAAGATAGAAAGTTCAAGATAAGTGCCCAGATAGTTTGGGTGTAACATTTCATTAACTTGTTTCTAGGAGAATATATCTTACGTACAAGGTTTACAACAAGTTCAAAGTCCCCAAAAACTATAAGGTGACCACAACCTAAGTTATAATCATTCTCGATGCCTAGAAATAACGCTTCAAATTCAGTGACGTTGTTTGTGCAAGAAAACTCTAACCTATAGGAAAAGTTGTGAATTTTACCCACAGGAGAGTACAATATAATACCACATTTGTTTTCTTCATTGGAGCATGAACCATCAAAGTGCATATGCAACATCCCATCCTCTATGTCTATTTGTTCCAAGGTAGTCTTGTCCTCATCCGCGAAGATGGAATACACTCCTAGGTCCTCCTCGATATAATTTACATTAGGTTGTGGGATGCTTTCTATATAAGGAGATATCCTTCCCTCCCTTAGGACTATAATGTTTTTACCATTCCAAGGAACGGATAAGT
>JZKD02S2050098.1:36831-53685 GCA_000966675.3 Picea glauca | reverse complement strand
TGCCACACGTCTCCACAAACGGACGGCTCAGATTCACTCTCGTTATTTCGAGACTTGAAATGTCCCAACTTTCTTGACCTTGAGAACTCCGATATCCCGAATGTCGTTATCCCAATAAGTCAATCCTTTCCGGACTTTCACCATCCTGTTCACGAAGCTTTAACCCCCATGTAACTCTCGACAGATCTGACGGTTGTCGGGTTCTTCACTCTAGATCTGACGGTGCAGATCATTTCTTCCTGTGCACTCACTCCTGAGCTTCCTTCCTGGACGTGAAATCTTCAACAGTATAGATCTCTTTTCTCCTCGATCTGACGGCTGTTGTGCTCTCCCTCCTAAGCTTGCACACTGTCTTTTGAGACTTCGAAGAATTTCAATCTTCCAGAGGCTTCAACCTTGGCCTTCCTTCTCCTCTGCGAACTCCTCACTCTTGGAGATTCTCCACACGTATAAAAACGTTTATCCTCCTGAGCTTTGAGTACTCTGAACCCGTCAGAGGGTTCTGAAGCTTCTGCACTCCTTGCAGAGTATTCTCATGCACACACAGTGTTGTCTCTCCTGAGCTTCTCAAACGCTCAGACCCATAAGAGATTTTATCCTTCTTTCTTCTCCCACAGATGGATAATACTTGGATGCCCTCCTGGCTATCCTCTGCCTCAAGCAACTTCTTGCTAAGTCTACAGGGTATTCAACAACTCTGTGAAGATCCCTCAGTGGATTCTTCCTCTAAATCCCAGAACTCAAAGGATTCTCTTCTCTTCTGTGCATGTCTGCACACTATCTCAATGCCCACGTGGCAGAGTATCTTTTCACAGAACATCCAACAATTATGTCCTATGTGCCCTCCTTTCACCTGCTCAATTCCCACTTGGTAGAGCTCTTCAGAATCCTCAGTTATTCTGGTTCCCTTGAACTCACAATAGATTTATCCTCAATGCATCACTGGGCATCTGCTCAATGCCCACCTGGCAGAGCTCTCATAATCCTCAGTGATTCCGGTTCTTCTTGAACTCACAATAGAGTTCCTTTCAATGCACCTCCGTGCATATGCTCAATGCCCACTTGGCAGAGCTTCACAAAACTCCCCAGAGATTTTGTTTGCAACTGTGCTCTTCTCCCACAGCCTAGCCTCCAAGGTATTCAACAACCTTGAGGTCTTTCTTCTGAGTTCTTGACTCTAGTTTCTGTGCCATAGCATGTCTTTGTCTGAACCTGCAGAATTCAAAAGTGCTTCAGTGCACTGGTATTAAGAGACCGCAGTACTTTGTCACGTCCTCATGGCATGAAACCTCAAAGACCTTCACCTGAAATCAAACATACTCCTGCAAATGCAAACCTACAACATACATCTACAACATACATTCATATCATAATAGAACACTCATAGACACCCACATAACACAGAAATACATGCAGGAAAAACTGCTTTTGTTTATATTAAAATGGAAAATGCTTGTTTTTACAAGGTGTTCCTGAGCACGACCTGTAAAAAGGTCTCGACTCCTTCTCTTTTGCTCTCTACTCTCAGATTCTATCTATCTCCACTCCACTCCACTCTCTTCTCTATGCTATCTCTACTAACTACTAAAGAGATACAATAGATCTTTTACATGAGGGGGCTCTTCGAGCTCTTCTCTCCAATCTACCTACCCTATTCAATTACATTGAATGGGATGTCTAGTCTAGCATCTGGATCTAGATCTCAGCCTTACAAAACATTAAAGGACTATCTTATCTACAGCCTGTGCAAAGGCACAGCTTCACGGCTCAACAACCTAAGAATTTAATTACATTGAATTCATATTTCAAATGAGGTTGTGCCTCTCTCTTCAACGCGCGATTTAAATTTGCTAACGTGGTTGTCTGGTTGGCTCGCTGATGTGGAGAGATGCTCCTGCATCATACTCCTCAGCTGCAAAATTCATGAGCTCCTTCTCATGAGCTTCCCATCTCAGCTGTTGAAATCCCCCTAGATCCCAAATCATTCTCTGGAGTTGTTTGTCTGCTCCATCTTGTTGCTGCTGCCTTTACTGCTGCTATGTTGTTGCTGCTTCTCTTTTGCTCAGCTTCTCCTTGCTGGCAGTTCCTGCTGAATGTACCATCATCCTTCTAATGTCTTCTATCACTCAGTCCATTTGCTCCAGTGGCTAGCTCTTCTCATGCAGTCTCCCCAGCTGCATAATTTTTCGGCAATTGGGTAGATGATCATGATCTCCCATGCTTTCTTCTTCATCTTCATTTGTGGCACCAAGTGTCCACTCTGCTGCAGACTTCAGCTCTGTCATCTCCCTTTGACTGACTTGTTGCTCAGTCACCTTGCTCTGATCTTCCAGTTCTCTTGTTGGCTCTGGATTGTTCAGCCAATCCTCCAGCATCTCCAACTCCATCTCCCATGGAGTGAGAACTTTATCTTCTGCTGTCAGCTCCAGTGCTACAGCTTCTTCAGCTTCCTAGCTGAATGCATTGAGACACTCCTCCGAATGCTCATTTTCCTCTCCATCTGCTTGGGAAGCTTCAGATATCTTCTCCAATTTATTTGCAACAGTCTTAGCTAGCTGTCCTTCCATTGTTGCTACATCAGCAACACGGATTTCTGCCTCCTCCTGGACAAGTGGTAGGAATATCTGAATTCCCCCAATCATAAAAATATTTCTCATATCTTCCTCTTCTATTAGCTACGCCTGCTGATCTAAATCCATTTCCAAGCTCACCTACTCTGTCAGCTCCTCTGGTTGATTCCAAATCATCTGCTCATCCTTGCCCACCTGGAAATATGGGATCTGTTCATTGCCCTCCTGGCAGATTATGAGATCAAATGATCCCATCTTCATTAGCACCCCTTGCTGAATTGAACTCACCTCCAAGTCCATGAGACCTTCAGATAGTCTCGAATGCTCATCTCTGCCCACCTGGCAATCTAAGATTCTTCCACTACCCTCCTGGCAGTCTTCGATATCCCGCAACGACCTCATTTCATTGCCCAGTTGGCAATGTGAAATTCCTCGACTGTCCTCATGATAGTCTGTGAGATCCCGCAGCGATCTCATCTCGTTTCCCACCTGGAAAACTGGAATTTTCTCTCTTCCCTCCTGGTAGTTCTTGAGATATTCATCTGATCCCATTTCATTCTCTGCATCATTCAAACCTCTCCCAGTCTCTGATTCACACATATGAACCATTTCCTCAGGTCTGTCGAGGTTTTCAACATACCTCAACCACCCTCTTAATAACCTACATTGTCTTCTAGCCATCAACTTCTTGACTGGCCATTTTTCTTTTGCCTTCCTCATGGGCCATTCATATACCCATCTCGGCTTAGCTTTATGTTACATCCGCAATGCAAGCTTTTATATTTATTTCTTTATATCAGTGAGCTCTTCATCTATATATTCTTGGCTCCATAGCTCTGATTTTTTCCTCCCAGCATACTTACGACCTTCAGTAGCCATGTCATTGTCCCTGTCTTCTCTCCTAGCAAACCTGCTACTATCACTCTGATTCCTGACTGTCCCAGCTTCATCCTCCACAGTCCTCCCAACTGTCTATGGACTGTTTCCTACCTACGAACAATCCTCACAGAGTTTTCAGCACTCCGTCTTCTCCCTTTGCTTGAAATATACAAATAGAGTTCTCGCTCTGATACCACTTCTGACGTAGCTGCATACCCCGCATGGTCTCTGCACCTGACCTCCCAGTCAAAAGGATTGTTCAATATCCACCCTCGAGCTGAAGTGGCTCTTCTGATTCCCTGTTGGAATCTCTGTTAAAATCTCGATCCACAGGTCCTTCTTTCCCTGTCATGGCCTTTGCATACGATCACTTCTCTTTCCTCAATAGGAAAATGCATATACTTTCGGGTTTCAGGGTTTTCTAATTCCCGATGTCAATAGTTCCCTTCCTCTTGAATCCCCAATCTCTTATTTGCCGATGCGCCCCTTTTTGATTTAGCCCCGCCTAGCTACGCTCTAGTTCATATGACCAGCTCTCATAAGACCATAGTATTATGTCCTTTGGGATTTCCCTATTCAAAATTCCAACCTCTCGACCTCTTGAATCCCGAAATGGCCTTTCTCGCCTTAGCCCCTCCTAGCTATACCCTGGTCCACATGACCACCTCTCATAAGACCGCAGCCTTATCTCCTTTCGGGGTTTCGGACATCGCAATGTCGAAATGCATAAACCTATTTTCCACGAGATTCTCGATATCCCGATGCCCATAATGCCGATAGATAGCTTTCCTTTTGGGAAATATCTCGAATGCTCTGATCTCCTCCACGCGTCCTCCTATGATGGACGGTCCTGATCGCTTCTCGCAATTTCGGAGTTTCCACTGCTAAAATACTCCAGCATCTTGTCCCTTCGATCTCCGAAATGTCGACGGGCTCCCGATCTCGCCCACGTGTCCCCCAACTGATGGACGGTTTTGATTTACTCTAGGGATTTTGCGACTTCTGATGCTCCGAAAGTCTTGCCCTCAGGATTCGCGAAACGTCGAACCCCGATGTGTCGGTTGACTTTTCTATCGAGACTTTCTCCGATAGTCTGTATCTCTGCCACGTATCCCAACTAATGGACGACCCCAATCCAATCTCACGATTTCTAAGTTTCTGATACCCCGATGACAAAAATTCTCTGTCAACTCAAAACCCTGGTAGCCAATATACCGATGGGTCACTCGATCCCCGCCACGTGTCTCCACAAACGGACGACTCAGATTCACTCTCGCTATTTCGAGACTTGAAATGTCTCGACTTTCTCGACCTCAAGAACTCTGATATCCTGAACGTCGATATCCCGATAATTCAATCCTTTTGGGACTTTCACCCTCCTGTTCACGAAACTTTAACCCCCATGTAACTCTCGACAGATCTGACGGTTGTCAGGTTCTTCACTCTAGATCTGACGGTGCAGATCGTTTCTTCCTGTGTGCTCACACCTGAGCTTCCTTCCTGGATGTGAAATCTTCAACGGTCCAGATCTCTTTTCTCCTAGATCCGACGGCTGTTGTGCTGTCCCTCCTAAGATTCCACACTGTCTTCCAAGACTTGGAAGAATTTCAATCTTCCAGAGGCTTCAACCTTGGCCTTCCTTCTCCTCTGCGAACTCCTCACCCTTGGAGCTTCACTGCGCGTATAAAAATGTTGATCCTCCTGAGCTTTGAGTACTCTGAACCCGTCAGAGGGTTCTGAAGCTTCTGCACTCCTTGCAGAGTATTCTCATGCACACATAGTGTTGTCTCTCCTGAGCTTCTCAAACGCTCAGACCCCTAATGGATTTTATCCTTCTTTCTTCTCCCACAGATGGAGAATACTTGGATGCCCTCCTGGCTATCCTCTGCCTCAAGAAATTTATTGCTGAGTCTGCAGGGTATTCAACAACCCTGTGAATATCCCTCAATGGATTCTTCCTCTAAATTCCAGAACTCAAAGGGTTCTCTTCTCTTATGTGCCTGTCTGCACACTGTCTCAATGCCCACCTAGCAGAGTATATTTTCACAGAACGTCTAACATTTCTGTCCTCTGTGCCCTCCTTGCACCTGCTCAATGCCCACTTGGCAGAGCTCTTCAGAATCCTCAGTTATTCTGGTTCCCTTGAACTCACAGCAGAATTCTTCTCAATGCATCACTGTGCATCTACTCAATGCCCACCTGGTAGAGCTCTTAGAATCCTCAGTGATTCTGGTTCTTCTTGAACTCACAACAGAGTTCCTTTCAATGCACCTCCCTGCATATGCTCAATGCCTACTTAGCAAAGCTTCACAAAACTCCCCAAAGATTTCGTCTGCAACTTTTCTCTTCACCCACAGCCTAGCCTCCAAGGTATTCAACAACCTTGAGGTCTTTCTTCTGAGTTGTTGACTCCAGTTCCTGTGCCACAACACATCTTTGTATGAACCCACAGAATTCAGAAGTGCTTCAATGCACTGGTATTTAGAGACCACAGTACTCTGTCATGCCCTCATGGCATGAAACCTCAAAGACCTTCACCTAAAATCAAACATACTCCTGCAAATGAAAGCCTACAGCATACATCTACAACATACATTCATATCATAATAGAACACTCATAGACACCCACATAACATAGAAATACATACAGGAAAAACTGCTTCTGTTTATATTAAAATGGAAAATGCTTGTTTTTACAAGGTGTTCTAGAGCACAGCCTGTAACAAGGTCTCGGCTCCTTCTCTTCTGCTCTCTACTCGTAGATTCTATCTATCTCCACTCCACTCCACTCTCTTCTCTATGCTATCTCTACGAACTACTAAAGAGATACAATAGATCTTTTACATGAGGGGGCTCTTCGAGCTCTTCCCTCCAATATACCTACCCTATTCAATTACATTGAATGGGCTGTCTAATCCAGCATCCGGATCTAGATCTCAGCCTTACAAAACATTAAAGGCCTATCTTATCTACAGCCTGCGCAAAGGCACGGCTTCACGGCTCAATAGCCTAAGCATTTAATTACATTGAATTCAGATTTCAAATGAGGTTGCGCCTCTCTCTTCAACGCACGATTTGAATTCGCTAACGTGGTTGTCTGGCTGGTTGGTTGATGTGGAGAGATGCTCCTGCATCAACTAACTTCACCGAATAAGAAAAAAATGTGAAAACAATGACCAATTTGTATTTTAAGAGCCTCTTGTTTGTATGTGAGGACAGTCACAGTTTAGACACTATATATTTGTTGATTTCAAATTATTTCAGAACAATAGTTTGACCAAGTTCATCAATCAAGGAAATATTCTAAAGCAAGTGATAGTACAGTTGCATCACAACGCCAGAGAAATTACCAGGCGGATCTGCGTCCCAGTTGGCTAAAACAAAACAATTATACTATTCGATGTCGTCCAAAGAATAGCTGGAGTTCTAGGGTATACAAATTGATAGACAAAGAAGATAACCAAGAATCAACCATACTTTAAATAGTCCATAAGCAAGTTCTCAGAAGGTTCCATAAAGCAGAGCCCATCGACCTTTGCACCAAACAATTTGATATACAAAGAGAAGACGTCGCCRTATTTGTTTTCTATTGAAACAAACTTTCTTCTGGATGTTGAACAAATATTACAGAGAGACATAAGGTATTTTCGTTTCCTCTCAAAATTTCATATAAWAAAAAAAATCCCCTTTTCAGTCGATATGCAAAATTGCATTGTCTTCATTTAAGGTGAATTTGCTTTGTATCCGAAGCTACCACAGMATGTAGACACTACTTTCCTTTTTYTGTAGATATGTTTCATACGACAACTCTGCCAACTTAGGAAGCACATTTTGTAACAGCAGTTTCCTGATCGTACARTGCACAGTTGTGTTGCCCACGGTTTGAATAACACCACTGAGGCAATGTCCATAAATATATGGGCATTTTTCACCGCATTGCAGACAATCAATCRTATCATCAGTTATCAAAGTGGASGAAGAGGCARCGRAATGGMATTTTGCATAAACAGGCTCAAAGGGGGTCGAGTACACATTGGTTGCAACTAAAATACCTTCAACCTAGGAATGTGATTAAAGGAATTAATACATTGAACAATATAATACACAACTACATCCCACCCTCCACTTTAAAAAATAAAAATTAAAAATTAACAGCTGCAGAAATTTGTTGAAGGCTATTTCTATAAGCAAAGAGAGGATGATTTTGTAAATGTATACGCACAACAATTGTAGAGCTAGCTAGCTTCTCCAGATCCTTTACCGTATCTTCTCGCAACTCTGTTACAAATGTTGACTGGGTTGTCTGAAAGATCGTTTCTCTAGCATCCTTCTTTTTTGTTATATTTTTGAACAGCATAAGTGGAATCTACCCTCTATGCAATTGTTGTTCCATTGACGAAAACAAATCGGAATACATATCGAACAATTGTAGCTGCAACATGGAAAAATGCAATATCTGTGTAACTTATTCGACATACATGCATAAGTGAAAGTAAACAACAAAACCGAATATGAAAAGAGGTACCATTTCCTTCTCGTTGTTCGACTCTCCATCCTTTATATGGAGAATGTGTTGTGACCCAAATTTCCTGGCCAGTGTGACAGCAGCCCCAATCGTTCCCATTGGGTAAATATCAGTGCTCTGTGCAAGTTACCTAATAGTCGATTCCGGGAGGAAGCGGTATTTTGAACAAATAGGAGGAATTTTTTCCACAATGCTTGTTTCGTTGACCAAAATAATTCGATCGAAATCACCACGGTCATATACTGTTTTCGGCAATATATTTAAATTTGTAATGGATATCCCATTATGCGACAATATCTTTTCTACATGTTTCTGGACAAGTTGTGGAGGAATAGTCAATGTGATTGTCATCATGGCGTCCTTGTCTGTCATATGAGCATGCATAATGCGTCTACTTTTGTTTTTCTTGTCCAAGTAGGTGGTATAGACAACCATTATGTCCCCGACGAACACCTTTCCAATTTGGCGGTTGTTCAAGGCCTCTATTGGTAGTACCTTGGATGTCATAACTCTAGACCTAAAGACATTTTTTGAATAGGAAAACTAAAGTGAATGGTAGTGTGCTACAAGTACACGCATACTTTTGATGAACTATGGAGTTAGAGTTTCACAATGACACCTCTTAGTCTGTGGAACATGCAACAGGTTTGGAGTCTCGCTCGTACTTGTTGATACTTCTTGCGAGCTGCAAACCATATACTGCAGATGGCATCAACATATTCGCCATGTCATAGATGAATATATAGCCCGAGAAATTTGTCTAGTAAACATAGTAAGAACAGAGCGCATGCATATTTATCTTTGGCCTTGTCGGTCCGCCGATGTCTAGGATGGCTGACTACTTATGGTCGCCTCACTAGTCCAACTTTTTCTGATGCAAGCATTTGCAGATGGACATCAGGACTAAGCAAATATATGCATTCTATATTATATGCCCGCACCCAGTTTTTATCTTTACTTTTCCGTCTCACTTGGTATACCTTTTAGAAGATTGTACCACAAAACCCTCTACTGCTGCACAAAAGAATTCATCTCCTTGTCCAAGCAACCTGTTTTTTCCAAGGCAGCAACGCAGAAGATGCAATCGACAGGAAGACAAGTTAGTTTGAAAATAGACATTTAAAACAAAAAGAAACAGGTCTATTTACCCACCAAAGAGTCCTTCGCCCTATCCAACCATTATGTTTGTGTAAATGCAGCAATGTAGTGCAAACACAACAGACATGAACTAGCTTAGTATGCAGGAATAAATGTATGCAACCAAGAAAACTTACCATGTAGGAAGGCACGCAACTAGCTTAACACATATCTAGACCATAAATGAAATACAAAACAATGGAATATGAAATAACAATACAAGCATGCACCTTTCTATATCCTCTTCGGCCGATGCAGTTGAAACTCTCTCCTTTTCTCCAGCTACTCTGTTTTTTTCAATTTGGGAACCCACAAAATTTAATGAACATCAATGGAAGCTGGTATTCAGTGGAGAACAAGCAATATGTACATAGAGAAAAACTGACTCAACGAATAGTCTACAAAGGCAGAAACATGAACCTTTGCGCTTCTCTATCCATGGTTGTTAACGTGTAAAATTTTTTTCCCTGGCCAAAATATATTACAGGGCATAAAATATCACGCAACTGCATGGTCGTAGCTAAATGATTTCTTCTTTTTCCTGGGAATTTATCCACATATGCCCTCTAGCCATGTTCTTTATCCTCTACACAGACTGTTTTGCACACGATACAAGTTCTCAGTTTTTCGTGGCTAATTACCCACACATGCTTCCAGACATGAAAATATTATCTTGCAAAATCTTTGTTGCACATATCATATGTCAAGAACAACACAAATTGCATCCTATGCACACCAGTCTATGTAGAGGGGAAAGGACATGTCATGTCATATCCACACATCTAACCATACATGGTTTATAAATGTACCCTACATACATATGCTTTATTCCAACAAAAAAACAGTGGGTATTGTAACTTCACATGTAATCCTCGAACAATTTTGCATGCAACTATTTCTTTCATGGCAGGGTTGCAACACCAGGAAAATCTCACAGAATAATAGATCTTGACTCCATAGACATGGAAAATAAAACAACTGCATATCCACTGGTGGGTGCAGGGGCTGAACACCGTAAAGCGCCCTAAACAAAACAATAACAATCCAAAAAAAAAAAAAATCTCCAACCACTGCCGCTGCACCCCAACCCTGCAAGGCCGAATCAAAGAAAAGAAACCAGCAAGGACCAAACCAACGATAAAGCACGAAGAGGTTGAACTGCACCCCCAATGCCCCAAAGCGCAAACCCTAGACAAACAAACAGAGCCAGCAACCCAGGAACCAGCGAACCAACAAGAACCAACGAGCCAGTGAACAACATATGTATCTCCAACAATTATGAAACTGCAACCCAAACAGAAAAGGAACYGGAAACACACAAGGAACATGCGACTACAAATAAACAAACATTCTTACTTGCAAACTGCAAACTAAACAACAAACAAGGAATACAAAATGAAACCATTGCATCGAAACTTACTCCAAAACTATGAAATGCAGAAGCACATCTCAAATCACCAGCGAAACAACAACAAGTAGCAACCAAGAAACCAACGAACAAGAACCACTCACCGAACCAGTAAACAATGTATGTAGCCTCAACGATTATGAGGATGAATCATAAAATGGCAACAATCGACAAACCAGTGAAGAAGAAGAAGCCACTGAACCAGTAAACAATCTATGTAGATTCAATGGTAGAACAAGGACAAAACATACAATGGCTATTGAACTGGCGGTAGACAATCAAGTGCAAATTCATTGTAACTGTATACAAAATTTTGAGGAAAAATGTACCCTGAGAACCGTATTTACATAAACATTTAAGACTCTCAGGCTATCTAAGCACCTCACGAAATGTAAACATTTAAGTTACCAGGGGTGTTGTAGAACATCGCGTCATGTGAACATTTATGCAGTCAGTCCTATTGACGCATCTCAGAATAAGTGTCAATACATTTCAAGAAATATACATCCGTCAAAGATGCTATAAACTTTGGAATTCTCAAACACTACAAAGCTTGGATATCAAAACTTTTCAATATGCTTATTACATATCAAAACTTGCGGATATATTCGGGTAGCAGAAAATGCTAATACAAACATTCGAACTAATGCTAGCATTAATCAACCTTGAAGCAAGATACAGGAAAAATATATGACTAAAACATACTGACTACGAGAAAAACTTTGCATATGTTGCCATATAGTACATTGGGAATAGAAAAGCTGGAAATAAGATCTCCAATCTCTTATCCAATCAGATCAGTACATATATGTTACTTTTTATTATATAAAAATATATGTTTTTATTTCCAAATCTCCAACAATAGGTATTGTGCAAATATTTCAGGTCAAAGGACAAAGTAATATGCAGTCAAAGATTTATCGATTGCTATAGTCCCTCTATGCCTACGGCAGGGACTAATAAGGATTTATTTTATTTATTAGTTAAGGTACACTAATCTTTTGATAGTCTAAAGGCATCCTTTTCTTTGAATGTAATGCTTTTGCTACATCACACAACACTTTATAATTTCTTATGATTCTTTTGGATGGATTTTCTCTAGTACTCTTAGAGGATCACATACATACCATCTTTTAAAGCATGAAGTTGAATGAAAATGAATAACACATGCCCATACACAACACATAAATGTTTACCATACTTCATGATAGTACCAAGAGGCATGAATTTCTAAAAAATAAGCTATTTATTAAAATCAAACACCTTAGATTGAATCAATTGCTCACACAAGGTACAATGACAAAGTTTAAGTAACAATGGGTAGACTCCCTTGAAGCCTACGCCATTGAGATCATTTATGATAAGGGTAAATAAAATATTGTTGCAAGTTCCTTCTCTTAAAAAATGAACCACCCAATAAATGTAAATCTTGGTTAGGAACATGGAGCGGATTGAAGATGGGTGATCTCCATTGTGGCTAGAGTTTACCCTCTTCACTCAATTTATAGACCAAAGTCATTGCCATCATTGCAAAAACTATGGATAAGAGAACTCACGGTATCTTGTTGGTTGCATTCAAGGGAGAGGGGTCTTAGAATCTACTCTAGCCATCTCTCGAGTTGAATCAAGCCATGTTGTGAGAGTTGGACATTGAGTCCTTCGCTTAGCATTCAGGAGTGTTTGGTTTAGTGAATTTACCAGTTGTTTCCTCTTGCATAAGCCAATTTTTTCAATATGGGAGGATACAACAATTAAAAAATGGAGGATTTTTTTCTCTTTGGTCTAGTCTTTGAACCCTCATAATGTAAATTAGACCCATAAAAGGAGATTTGTAAAATGATTGGAATTCATTCCTCAAATGGACCTCCCATCTCTAGAACCAAGAAGGAAATCCCTCATTTTGGTTGAATATGCTTTGATAAGAAATTTTACAAGTCACTGACCTAGTCCAAAAGATGTGGAAACTTGGGTGGTTGAGCAATGGTCTTCTAAGATTAAAGGATAGGTATTATCATTTACTTTTGGCTGTGGTTATTTTGTTTTTGTTTTTCTCAATAAAGAAAAGTGAGATTTGATATTATGCTATGGACCATATTTTATGGGATCTAGGAGAATGCATCTCTCCTCGTGGTTCCTAGACTTTTATCTAGAAGAGAAAATTACATCAGCTCTGGTGTGGGTCATATTTCCACATCTCCCTCTAATATTATAGGATGATTGCACTCTTAGAGATATTGGAAATAAATGAGGTATATCCATTGACTGAGAAACCAAAAGGAAAATTTCTCTCATGTGAAAGAATATGTGTGTAGGTGGATTTGGAGAAGGGAATCCCAAAGTATTTGTAAATGAATATTGATGGGTGGAGCCATCATCGAATTCTCGATTATGAACATATTCCATTCAAGTGAAATATTTGTCATGATTATGGACTTTTTGTCAAAATTTGTCCAAAACATTAAGAGGAGCAACTGTTGTTAAAGAAAAAGAAAAGAAGAGAACCCAAATTTAGGATGCTCTCAAGAAAGTGGTGAAATTGTTAGTGTAATGGGTCACCTCGAGAGAATATTTTCACTTAAAAAAATAATCAATTTGAAGTTCTTGGGAATCTAGATGGTTTAGTAAATTGAAGACATGTAGAAGGAACCTAGAAAGGAAGAAATTGAACCCAACTATGGATCAACATAGCCCGATAATGATATAGATCCATCCCTTGAGGATATTGAGACTAATGCTCTAGCTAAAAAGGAGGAAGATGACAAAGAGGAGGAAATTGAGGATGTAGAGGAAACAAAAGAGGAAGAAAAGGAGGCATAGGAAATAAAGGAGGGTGAAGGGGAAATTGAGGAAAAAGAAATAGATTCAGTCATAAGAGTTCACTCTGAATCTTCTAAATCCTTTGCAAAAATACTGAAGAAACCTCCAAATCCCTTCCTCTCAAAAGGGGAAGGAAATCTAATTGGGAATGGATGACTTATGAGGCATAAAAAAAATCTCTCGAGACATTGGGCACTTCTAGAATTCAGTATGGGAGGGATTACATCTGGAAAGCGATAACCATGTTTTGTTTATGTATTCTTCTTTGTAATCAATTTGTAATTATTTATCCTTATGCTCAAGAATTTGGCAACAAAAGTCCCCGTAAGAAAATTCACCTTTCTTTCCTCCTAGTTCTTTGAAGGGAGAAGGAAAAATGTGCAAAAAATTGCAATATTTGCAATCAATACCATTTGTATGCTTGCTATTATCTCTGCTACAACTTTTTTATATTAAATATTTCCCAATTGTGATTTAAAAACGAAAAAAAAAAAACAAAAAAAAAATGAACCACCCACCTTCAACTTCATCTTAATTAGCCAAACTATATGGATGAAAGAGATCCATGTAGAATACATAATGAATTCTACTATAGTTCAACACCAATCAAACATCACTAATCAAAATAAATTCCAACCTTGGACTATGAGGAATTATGTCATTATCTTTATAAATGATATTTATTTTTGGAATGCCTCTCATCTTATACAATGGGGATTTTTTTAGCAAGAGTATGCATCTTCATTAATGGTCATGTGGATTTTCACAAAACTTAAAAGAATGTGTCTTCAAAATTTTATTGGCAAATAATGAAATTTGATGTTGACCTTGTGTCATAGAATATGGTAGAAACCAATTCTTGTCCTAATTCTCTTGAGTCTAATCACAATGTGCCACTTAGTAAAAATTATTGAAAACACATATGTTCACGGATTTATAAAATTACCCACATTTTTTCAAATTTACCACATTACCTTCTTGCTTCTATAGTTCCCTAGAGGTCCTTTTATACAATTTACCATTTAGTCGCAAAAAAGGTATTTATTCTCAGGAAATTTTTTGTTGTCCATTCAGACATTGGTTCATAGTCCAGGGTGGCATCATTTAGTTATACAATGCTTGCTTCCTTGTTGGCCAATTTTTTTACATTTGAAAGTGATTCCACCAAATATTGGCCAACACTCAGTAGACATGTAACTTTGAAATGATAATATAAACGTAGCATGTAACATAGGATGTAATACGTTAAAATTACGTTATTGGCATGAACTGTGCATGTGAAAGGCATCAAAATTACCATATTTTCACACCCATCTTTTGTCTTTTTGATCACTTTTGTCCCTCACCTCAGTCATCCTTTTAGTCTATACCTAATTATAATGATAAAAAAAATCCCAAGGTATGATTTCCCATAACTCATGTCATTTTAGTGAATTATTGTTCGACAACATGGGTATTCCAACAGAGGACAAACACCTTCAGTAACCACTCACACAACTAGATCAAAGATCAACACATCAATGTTTTGACATGGTAAAACTCCTACGGGGAAACATCCATGACCCCAACCAATGCGGCCACTTGGATTAGTTTATTAATGCAAAAGAAAAATATTACAGATAAATTTTACAAGAGAGTTTCTCACAATCGATCATCGGCAAATGACCATCCATGCTCTTTAAATAGATATCATGGACCAATTGGGTGTTAATCCACAGATCAATGGTCGTTAAGATCGAGGAGAATATGAACCGTCGGATCACTCTATGTTAGGAACATATCGTGACCATCGTATTTCCTAACTACAAATGCATACTAAATAAACACACTAAGAAACACACTTTTACCTAACGACACATTAGACCAAGTAGATCTTAACTAACTCCTAAGTGTCAAAATATGCGAACATCCCCCCTTAAGAACAACTTGGGATAGGATTGAAGGATTTAAAATAGTGACACAATAGGAGAAGGAAGGAGGAATTAGAGTCTATCCCCCCTTAATGACAACTTCCTGAACTCCTAACATAGATCATAGTTTGGAAAACTTCGCTTTTGTAAGAGACTTTGTGAAAATGTCTGCAACTTGATCTTATGTAGAGAAAAAAAGCACTTCAATAACTTGATCATGAATGAGATTTATGATGAAGTTCGTGTGTATCTCGATGTGCTTGTCGCGCTAATGTTGAACTGGGTTTTTGGCGAGCTTGATGGAACTTTGATTGTCACACCAAAGGATGGTCAAATGTTGTTGCTAGAATCCAAACTCTGAAAGTATCAGTCGAAGCCACAAGGCTTCCTGACTTGCATTTACCGTTGCTCAGTACTCTACTTTTGCTGAAGAAAGTGCAATAGCATGTTGTTTCTTACAGGCCCAAGTGACAAGTCTTGAACCAAGGCTAAAATCATAACCTGCAATAGACTTCTGATCATCGGGGTCGTCGTCCCAATCTGAATCAGTGAAACCAACCAATAAAGGAGTTCCCCCCTGAACTGTAATATATCTTGAACTAAATTGTACCATGTACATAATGAACTGTCCTTTTAGTTGTTTTCAAATGTCTTTCATGGGGTGTTTTCATATACTGGGAAACAAGACCAACAATAAAGGAAATATCGGGATAGGTATGAGTCAAGTATAAGAGGCTATCAACTAAGTGACGGTACAAGGTGGCATCAACTTCAGGAGAAGTACAGGTGGCAGTAAGCTTGACTCCATACTATAAGGGAGAAGGGGTTGGTTTACGATCATCCATGTGAAAGCTATGAAGAAGGTCACAAGCATACTTAGATTGAGAAAGAAAAAATCCTTCATTGGTATGCTAAACTCGGAGGCCAAGGAAATAGTGAAAAAAACCCAAGTCTCTCATTTCAAATTTTTTATTAAGGTTGTTTTTCACATGGTTTAAAAGTTTTGAGTCACTGCCAGTAAGGATAAGGTCATCAACATAAAGGACAAGGATTATGAGATGGCTTCCTACTTTCTTGGTATAGACATTAGGACCAGAATGACATCTAGAGAATCTAGTGTCAATAAGAAAGTTGTCCATTTTGGCATACCAAGCTCGAGGAGATTTCTTAAGACCATAAAGATATTTCTTAAGGCGACAAATAAGGCTAGAGTCATTCTGGAAATAGTCAGGAGGTTGTTCCATGTAGATTTCTTCTTGCAAATATCTGTGCAAGAAGGCGGATTTAACATCCATCTGATGGACCTCCCATTTATGTGAAGCAGCAAGGGTAAGAACAAGGTGGATGGAATTCATTTTGGCTATAGGGGCAAAGGTTTCATTATAGTGAATTACTTCAACTTGGAAAAATCCTTTGGCAACTAATCGAGCCTTGTGTCTTTAAACACTTCCATCTGATGCATACTTAGTTATGTAGACCCATTTAAATCTGACAAGTTTTATTCCTTTTGGAAGAGGTACAAGATCCCAAGTATCATTTGCCATTAGAGAACGATATTCTTCATTCATTGTTGTATCCCAATCTGGATGACCTGAAGCTTCTGCAAAT